>OX451215.1:169806122-169913292 GCA_949628195.1 Phasia obesa | reverse complement strand
TGTTTTAAAACTTTACTTTTAAAGTAAAATTCAACTAAAAATTTAAATATATTTCAAACTCTCTATAACTCCCTTCCTTATCTTATGTTTTCGATAATTGCTATAAACATATCCATACACTCTATCTCTTTAATGTTTTTACTTTTCGGCATCCCTCGTTTAATTGTGTCTGGTATTTTTTTACTTTAAAGCCTAGTATTCCGTTCGTAATTGTAAAAAGTGGTGTCTATCTCGCGATTTGTAAGAATTTTGGGTTTTTATTGTTTTAAATATACTACATTATTTTACAAATGTTAGTGGAAGCTATTTTCTTTAGTTCACAACTTTGCTAAAATGTTGCCAGAATTTTTTTTTTTTTTGTTAATGCAATGCTTAGGTCTTTGTAACTATATGAATTTTTGAAAGTAATGAACTTTAATTATTTAAAAGTAGAAAGCCATTAGAAATTAACAAAAAAAATGTAAAACCAACAATATTTTACGTATTCAGGTTGTGAATTAAGTATTTATTTTTATTATTTGGACTTTCATGTGTTAATAAATAAATAAAACTTTCAAAGAAGTCATTTCTACGTTGACAATAAACACACAAGTTTAATTATAGTCTATTACACTGCACAGTGGGGCAGAATCAAAATATTTTGAAAATAACTCGTGTAACATTATGGATCAATCGGCTAGCCCTTTAAAAACTGCTGAGTAATTTCCAAAATATTTTGATTCTGCCACACTAAGCACTGAAAAAAATATTAATCTTAAAGTACTTGACTATACAGCTAACAAAGTTTTTATTCAAATCTACAGATGATTTTCGTAACAAAATAATTTTATTAAATTCCTTATAATGGAGTAATGTTTTTAGTATAAAATTTTTTTCTTTTCGTTAGTGAATAGTCTGTAAACATGAGAAAAATTTAGTTAAACTAAGTATTATTACTTTATTCAATCTTTACCTTTATCTTATGATTTTTATCGTTAGTAGATAAAGGTCTCCAACAAAATCTGAAAACAATACAGTAGAACATTAATGTATTAAAAGGGTATAAAACACATAATGCTTTCAATTCCCGTTGCGAGCTTTTCTCAACTTGCCCTCAAAAATATTTCTTTTCAACTAGCCTACCGGGGTAGGCTATTGAGTAGTGTGCTAGTCTATCAGTCTGAGGGTTGTATGTTCGATTCCCAACAAAGACTCTGGATGTTTCACTACAACGAGCTAAAGTCTTCGTTAATATGCACTATAGTTTTAGTTAGAATATAATTTGTAATTGTATTGTAACATGTAATAAATATATAAATTTATTTTTCTAATCTTTAATAACTTAAGATTTGCTCGAAAAATTTATTTATTTTCTTTTTATTTTTAACAACATAAAATATATACACATATAATAAAATAGTAACTATTTCCGTCTGTCTGCTTTTTTATTGCGTTAGCAATCCGTTAAAACTACTGGATGGATTTTAACAAAATTTTGCGAGGAGGTAACTTAGCGTCCAATGCAAAATACTTTTTTTATGCAAAAATATTTTACTTCCAAGAGAAAATGGAGAAAAAGAATTGAGAGTACTCAATTTCCGGTTTCAATGTACTAAAATTTCCGGTTTAAAACTGAGATATTTTGAACACGGTTGCACACCTTTAATTTTTGATAGTTGGATATGTTAAACAAGAGATGCCGCCAATTGAATAAAACTTGTATTTTTACTTTGTTGAAGTACATTGTTTATAAAATATGTTAAACACCTCTTACAGAGGTTTACAATAGTTTTTAGAATTTTATATAAATTTTGATATAGTTTATTTGACCTTTTTTAATAATTTGTAATTTAATTATTTTTTAATACTTTTTTAATTATAATTTTCATAACGTCGATTTTTTACTTTTTCCTGATGATTCTACACAATGGAGTTACGAAATATCGAAAATAAAAATGAAAATAAAAATAAAATAAAAATAAAAATAAAAATAAAAATAAAATAAAAATAAAATAAAAATAAAAATATTTAACGACCTAAAGTAAAAAAAAAATTAAATTACAAATTTAAGGTATCTTTTATTTTTCAAAACGGGATATTTTAAACACGGTTGCGCAACAGATGGTGCTGTTTTAAAATAATGACAAAATATTAATTGCTTACTGCCAAATAGCCTATTGAATAAAATTTTTATTTTTTTTTTTTGTACCCAGCAAAAAAAGACATGACAAAACACTATTCATGATATTCATGAGTTCTACTACTCTTGCACTGGTTTCAATTAAGGTGAAAACGCATGATTTTAACATAAGCGTGTCATTGGAGGTCATGTGTTCACATTTAAATAAACTGACTGTCATTTAAATGAGTGCCTAGGACTAATGAAAGTTCGATGATTCGGAAGCGTTCTTAATTTATAAATGCTTATATGACAGTTAAAAATTAAAAAATATGTATGTACACATGATTTACTAGAAAAATTTAATACATTTTCAAGTACTCCAAAACATTTCATTTTTTTAGAGTAAGGGATGACATTAAGAATTAACTCGAGCACATAAATGCTAAGGAAATCATGAAATCACCATTTCCTTTTAAACACATTCATTATTTTTTTGCTGGGTATTTTTACTTTGTGGAATTAAAATATTTTAAGCACCTTTTACAGAGTTTAGAATAATTTGTACCCCCATATTAATAAAAAATAAAATATATTGAAGATTTGAAATATTCTTAGTCGAAAAGTTCGTTTTATTCTCTCTTAAAAAGAATAAATTAAATTAAAAATTAGGTGATAACATTAAAGAAAAATCATGTTAACCCAACAAAGTTAGGATGGATACAAAGGTGCTAATGACGGACGTAGCTGTCTAGAAAATGTGTATTCTGCTCTGCTGGTGTATAAAAATTAAATTTTCCCAATTTTTCTTTAATTATATCACCTAATTTGTAATTTAATTTATTCTTTCTTAGAGAGAATAAAACGAACTTAAGCTGGAGTTCAAATTTCATCTGTATGTTAAAAAAAAAATATATTTTAAATATATTTTAAAACAAATTTTTCTAACAAAAGATGTTCTAAAATACATTTAAAATAAGTTTTATTTTTTACAAATATGGGGGTTAGAATTTTCAAATTTTTTATAAAGTTTAGAATTTTATCCAGGGATTGGTAACTTTTTAAAAAATAAATATATAAACCATAACTGAAGCACTGTAAAAGTAAGAGTCCTACAATTGGTGTGGAATACTTTCAAAGCCAAATCGAGCAAAAAATTTTCAGGATGCCCACGACGTGGTGGGTATACTTAGTATTTAAATAAAATTTCCTAATTCATCTCAAATATTTTTGTCAATTTTATATAATTAATATAGTTAAATTTTATCAATTATCTTCAAATATACAAGCCTTCCATAAAATAAAAAAAACTTTGCAATATAAACGAAAATTAAATAAATGGAATGGATAAATTATTCACATTATCTTCTTTTAATGATGTAACCTAAACTAATTTTATGTGTTATTTTTCTTTCGATGTCTATTTGCCCTCTTAACTAAGTTTTTATTAATTTAAATAAATTTTTATTAATTTAAATAAATTTTTCTTAAATTTTTAACAACGTTTTATTCGAATTAACATGATTATTAAATGTATATTTATGTAATGAAATTCTCTTGATGTTATAAAAATTTGTTTAGATTTAAATAAATCGTATATAGACTTGAATAAAAATTAATTTGTTTTAACATTTTTTGTGGTTAATATATTTCGTTAATATTACCTAGTAAGTTTGTTTCAGTTAACTCAACAAATAAATTATATTTTTAATAATGAATATTATATGTAATAAGCATAATGTCATTGAATACTAAATTGTATACATTTTTTTTACAAAATTATTCTTTAGTTTTTGTTTATAAATTAAGCCTAAGTAAACAAATAAACAAAATAAACATACAGCTTATTTACTATAATTTCATTTTTTATATCACTACATAAGCTTGCTATTATTAAAGATGTCATGAATTGAGTTTAGTTCATTAACAACGATTTTATTTGCTTTACTATACTTCTTTCGATATTTCATTTAATATAATGATGTCTTAGTGGTTCTTTATTAAAATAAAAGTCAATTTAACATAGAAAATATCATACTCTTTAGCTATGATTGTAAGTATTTGGAATTATTTACAGGAATAAAGTGATTTGGTATTTCGTTAATAATAGTGTTGTTGTGTTAAAAGTTAAGCACAAAAATCATTTTTTTTATTTTTGAAATGTTGACATGACTATTTATCCAAGATTTTTTATAGTATTCTGTTTAATATTCGTATAAATTATCACAACAAAACATAGGTTATGTCTTAATTTTTGGAGCACTGTACTAATTCCAAAATAAAATTAAGGGCCACTCCCTGGTAAACTAAAAATTCTATCAGAAGTGTAAAGTACTTTCCTTCAGATTGGAAGTTTCGTTTATAACTATGATTAATAAACCTGAAAAAGACCACACAAAAGTTAAATCATAGAGGCGTATAAGCCTTTTATCAAATACGTCAAAGCTGTTTGAAAGGATGTTAGTAAATAAGCTGAACCCTATTTTAGGCGACAAAGGATGTATTCCAAACCATCAATTCGGCTTTAGAAAAAACATAGCACAATTCAACAAACTCACAGTTTAGTTAACGTGGCTACGAAGACCTCTGAAGAAAGAAAATACTGCTCTGCGCTTTTTATTGACGTTTCTCAAGCAATCGATAAGGTATGGCACGCTGCCCTAATATACAAGTTACAACTGAATTTGCCCGTAAACTTATATAAGCTATTGGATAGTTATTTAACAGATCGAAAATTTATTGTGAAAGAAGGACATTTTGTAAGTTCATCTGAGCCAATTGAAGCCGGAGTTTCCCAGGGCAGTATATTGGTGCCCATTTTATATTTGTTGTATACTTCACAAAAGCTAACTGGCAACCGAGTCCGCACATCGATATTTGCTGACGACACGGCTTCTTTAAGCCGTGTACTGAAGTAGCATCACGATATTTACAAGACCATGTATTAAATATAGAAAAATGGTTGAAGAAATGGAGAATAATGGTGAACGAACAAATCGTAGGGAATCGTGCCCTCTTATTTGCATAAATAACCAAACTATACCTGAGCTTTCAAACGTGAAATAACTCAGCATACACCTTGACCGGCGCCTTACTTTAAAAAGCCACATAGAATCAAACTTAACACAAATGAAGTTAAAACCCATCCAACTAAACTGGCTGGATCACAGTTGCTCCCTGATATATAAAAAACTTGAATATCCACAAAGATCTAAACGTACCATCAGTTAAAGCAGAAATAGCGAAATATACGGTAACGTATTTAAAGAAGCTTGAAACTTATCCAAATCCGCATTCGCACATTCGTATAAGAATATGGAACATTGCTTCTCTCGCACGAACATCAGAGAGATGACCCGCAAATGATAGCAGCAACCGTGAAACATGCAATTTTTTGTGTAGCACTCGCTGGTGTATATTTATTTTCATTTTAGACTTAATATATGAGTAATTATTGTTAGTTCAATTTTATTGAATATATAATAAAATGAAAAAAAAGAAGTTTGAAGCAGTAGCAGTAGCAAAAACTGCGAAAAATGCCTTAAAGTATATGAAGAAGCTTGGAACCTATTCAAATAAGCTGGGAATGGTTGTACTAACATTCGACTAAGAAAAAGTAATTTTGTCTTTTTTGGCCAAACAAAAAAGAGATAAATTCAAAATTATAACATCCGTCATGAAAGTTTTTTACCCAGTATTTCGTAAAATTTTGAAGATATATGATGTGAACATTTATTGTTAGTACAATTATATTTGAAATTATAATATAGAATTGCAAATATATCAAAAAATTAGAGATGGGGAAACTGGATTATTTTACTTAGGTCCATTATTATAACTTGCCAAGAGCAAAACTTACTTCTTGACTTTAAAGCTTGTAAAGTACTTTGTTTTTTCACTTAAAAAAAATGAATAATTATAAAAAAGACGGGCGTTTCTTAAATTAATGTAATGAAATATTATATGCTAAACTAACATCAACAACTGCAATTTCTGTAAAATAAATAACCTTGTTGTTTGTTTGTTTTTAAATGTCAGCGTTGAAAAAATTTAATCTACGCAATGTTTACTGAATTTTCAAGGCCGTACAATGAATTACATATTTTGGACAGGCAATAATTTGCATTCAAAAATAAATGAAATAAGAAATTTTTGTATGGTTAGTCAATAACATTTGATTGAAACCCCTCAACAAGAACTTCTAGAAAAATAAAATTTTTATTAAAAATTTAATTCTACTTTTCCTATCAATACTTAAATTTTATAGTTTAATACAGTGGTAAACGAAGAAGAAACACCTAAATGTTACTTATTTTATTATTTTTTAAGTTATTACCCAGTCTTTTGTGTGTTATCGGTCACACTTTCAGCTCTTGGTTTTTGTAAGTGTACATTTAGCCAAAACTTTCTAACAGGCTATTAGACAGTTTTATATTATCTTTAATTTTCATGCTTATTGTTTGGTATTTTTTACTGTTCACAAAATTTTTGTTCCTTTTTATTTGCCATTTTATTTTTGTTTATGCATCTAATGGTTTTCATATTTTATAACATTAATTTTACAAGTAAGAAGATATTCCTTACTTTACAGATTATTTTAAGGAAAGTTGCTTCTAACGCAATTTTGATTTTAAAGTTGACTATTTTTTACGATTATTGTTAAAAGGGATTTAAGTTGGGATGATCTTACCCCTAAAGAGAAAGTTATGGTTTGCATGTGGAATGATGTAAACTGAAAGGTCCTTTTAAACGATGAGAGTTTACTGTATCATGCAGTTAAAAATTCTTGCAGTAAGTTAATACCGATTGCAAACAAGGAATTTTAAAAGATAGCGTAAAGAAAGTTAATAAATCTTGCGTCAAATCCTGAAACTTTTCTAAAATTTTCAAAATTATTGTAAAGCTCTGTAATTCCACAAATTAAAAATACAAAACAAATACAAATTTTATGCAATTGCCGTGTGGCGCTATAATGTTTAAAATATCCAACTTTCAAAAATAAAAGGTGCGCAACTGTGTTTAAAATATTCCAGTTTTAAACCAAAAATTTCAGTACCTTTAAATTGTGTACTTGAGATATTTTTGCGCACAGAAATGTATCCTATATTAGAATCAGGATACTAGGGTACCTCCTCACAAAACTTTGTTAATATCCATCTAGTAGTTTTTACGTGATGTGAACACAAAGAAAAGAAACAGACAGATCGCGGAAATGAGTTATTATTTTATTATATGTATAGATACTAAGAGTGTTTTACTAAGAATATTATACTAAGAGCGTAATAAAATTTATTGTGCTATTGAAATGTATTCAGGGAAAATTAGACTATTGTACTTAAATTCTTATTACATTCGGACAGGAATGTATGGGTGTATGTTAAGATAATTTGGAAATAAATTTCTCTCAAACTACTTTGCTGAAGTAAATAATCATGCCGTCTGATATAAGATAAATAATGCAAACACTAACATTTACCTGGATAAATTTACCTTGTGCTTAATTTTAGACTACAGCCTAATTTAGTAATAAGATATATTTTAAAAATTAAGTTCACCCTGGCTTTTTGTAAATTTTATTAAATCCTACATGATACGGATAATATATTAGATATTAACGATTTAAAGTATAATCGACATACATGTATCTATATATATATATAAAGTACAAAATGTTTGTATGTTTTTTTTTTTTGGTCGGAGAGCTATAGCTGCCTACACCAGGGAACCGATTTTTCCAAAAATTTTCACAGTTTGTTAGTAAACTAGGGTACTTATTTTTTAGATATTCATCATGGGCGTGGCACCTCCCATACAAAGTAATATGTAGCGCCTTGAAATTTTGCACCCGTAACGTCTGTAATAACATACATAGTTTAGAGAAACACATACTGGATTAGAATAGTGTTCTAGGTACCTTCCATACAAACTGAAAAAGGATAATATCCTGTATCTAGAGAATAGCAATAGGTAGCGCCTTGGAATTTCGCACCAGTAATCCCCATAATAACGTAAATAGTTTAGTAATATGAATTTTAATTTTATTTGAACTATTTTTAAAAGAATAAATTAATTATTACGGACGTAGCTGTCTAGATAATGCATTTCACTCTGCTGCTCTGCTCTTTATAATTAAGATCTGAAGCCTAAATAAATTATTTATTCATGTAAACAGCTAAATTCAGACAGAATTATAATAGTGGGCGTGGTACCATCCATACATAGTGAAAAATTATTATTGAGTCACTGGTGAAATACAATACATAGAGCCTTAAAACTTTTTACGAGTAACCCCTGTGCTAATGCGCATAGTGTGCCAAAATACAGATTGAAATGGGACAGTGGGCTGGTACCTCCCATACAAAGTGAAAAATTATTATGGTGTACCTTTAAAACTGCAATAGAGAGAGCATTGAAACGGTGCACGAATAACGTTTATACGAATCTTCATAGTCCAGCAAGATACAAACAGGGGATGTGGGCGTGGTACTTCATCTACAAAGTAAGAAAATATTAATGTCTACCAAAGAACTACAATAGGTAGAGTCTTGAAACTTTGCACAAGTAGCCCTCAGACTAATGTGCATAGTGTAGAAAAATACAGACTGCAATGGGATATTGGGCATGGTACCTTCCATATAAAGTAAACAAAATATTATCTGGTTAATACGTATAGTATGGCAAAAAACCGATTTGAGTGAAGCAGTGCATGTATATTAAAACATTTTTGACGTGAGAATAGCGTGTGCTTTCGAGTTAATGGTTAGATGGGTATAGCGAAGCGCACCGGAGATAGCTAGTAATTTATATATGTTGATTATATTATAAAGAATCTTATAATTATTAATTGCAACTTAATAATTATTTACTAAAAGTAATAAATTGTTTATTTTATTGAGGGTTTACCTTTATTTCGGCAAATATTTACTTACTTTAAACTAAGTCTAAGAAAGAAAAATCCATTGGGACCTATATAGGTATTATTTTACATTACTCAGGTTTGAGATGAGCCTACTGCTATTCACTAAATTACTATTCTAACTCTTTATTAATCTAACTATTAATTTTAAATTAAGCGATGAAGGGAAGCTTACTTAAGTTTTCCAGAAGTATTAGGGCTTAAATCAAGTTCTGTGGAATATAACAATTTAAAGTAATAAGAGAACGCATAAATTTCACTTTAAGAAATGGTTAAGAGAATATGAAGTTTAATTTATTCTAATCATCGTTCGTAGCGTAACATCGTTTTTAAACAAATTTTATTATTGATGTTTAAATGCATATTTTAGTTTTCAGCTTTTAGTTTTAACTGAGCTTTTGCTTTATTATTTCTGTTCTTACATCTTTTGAACAGTTCTAAAAAAGATTCATAGACATCTGTTTGAAAAATGATGGCATTAGTCTGAAAAAGGGTCATAAATAAGAGATTTTCTGCTGACGAAATTTATTGTGTGTAACATTTGATGTTATGTGAAAATATAGAAAATTTATTTAGCTTCTTATTGCTGTCACAAAAACAAACAAAAGTATACTAAATTGTTTTTGTTACAAGCAGACCAAGAAATTCACAATTGTATGTATTCTTTTATATGACAGGGGTGCGACTAACACGAGGAAAAAAGAAAATTCTGTTTTATAAAAATTATTTTATAAAAGTTGTTCGGCATAAATACTACAAGTACTACAGCTATTTTCGGTTTAAGATTTTTTTATTACTTGCTCAGCAAAATCTATTTGTAATATGTAATATGAGGTTACTTATGAAGTGAGATAGTAAGCGTATACTTAAATATGGGATTTTTATACCCTTATACCTCAGGAAGCCTTACTGTAGTACTCTCAAAGCTTAATCTATAGCGAAGTAGTCAGTGTGTTTGTGTTTTAAGTTTCATCGTTTTATGATAAATGGAAATAAAGTTATGAGGGGATAAAACGAAATGATGGGTTCGAAAGCGTATAATTGATTTTAAATTCGTATTAACTTTTACACATACGAAACAGTTACTGTATGCTTTCCTATCATGTAGAGATTATAGTATGCAGTTAGTAGAACATTTTTGTTAAAAAAACACATATAATGAAATTTTTTGAGGTGAAAGTCACATTTATGTACAATCTTAAATACTAATTAATATAATTTAAATATCCCATCAGGTAGAAATATAAAACAACAACACAACACTATAATAATTTCATGAACTCAAAATGCACAAACTTAATACTTTTTTATTAAAACATAAACTTAATTTATATTTAGTCAAGATTGTCAAAAGGCGGTTTCTAAAAATAAAAATAAATAAAAATGAAAACTTTTTACTCAATATCAAATATTAACTAACTTGACGAAAATTTAAAGAGAAATAAAATGTTAGACAAGTTAACAAATTGTATGGTGTTTATAATATTTTAAAAAACTTTGTTGAGTTGGAACTGTCAAAGTATGATTGGGCATAAAATTGGTTGCTGACACTAAACCAAAAATTTCCCTTAATACAGTAAAATGAGGCGTAACACAAAAGAAAATTAAGTAGTTATATATATTAAAAAAACTTGTTGATCAATTTCTTTAATATGTCGCTTCTCTTGTTGCAATTTGAGGAAATTTCTTAAAGTTTGAGGAACTTTATTCAATCCTCCTAGTTTAGTTAGTGTTTACTTTAGAACGGTAGGTCGAGTGTAATCAATTCTTATCAAACGGTGTTAGACATATAAAGAACGGGCAAAGGGAAATATGTTGACATTATTAAATTGCAATTAAAAGTAAGTAAGAAACAAGAAACATAGTTTATGCTCTTCCATTCGATTGTAGTTCTATCGACTTTCAAAAAGTGTGCAGTAATTACTAAAACCTATTTTCTATATTTTGAAACAATATCTCGATACGTATGACCAGAGTATTAATTATATCTAACATTTTTGTCGAGCAGCTATTCTTATAATTGATTTTTGTTATAACATTGTTGTATCAACAAATGATGTTTTTCGTTTCATGCAGCCTTCACATATTTTATAGTCTGACTTAGCTGCAGCCAATCTTGTTCTTAATTTTTATTTTGTGGTTTCAACATGTATTTTGTTTCTCCACTGAAAGATGTTTTAGTTATGAAGTTTAATATATCTAATATACATATATAATTTCTGTGGCAATAAGATAAAAGTGTTTAAGTCTAATTTTTAAGTTTTGTAGGAGAGCAATTTTAACTATAAAATTTATTAAAAAAAAATTACTTAAAATTAAGCTTTACATATGGGAGTCAAACGTATCTTTTGGAAAAAAGTACGCAAGGGTTTCAATTAATAAGTTGCGAAAGAAGTTTTTATGATCCGGAAAAATAGCTTGTAGTTTCATAAGCTTTTTTTCAAATGCGATTAGACATTTGTACATGGGTACTGTGGAACAAGATTAACGTGAGTACCTGCCTAGTCGGCCTAACCTCACGGTGGTCTTACCACCGAGTGAAAATTAGGCGTAGACTAGCGCCCCCATTGTGTAGTATAACAACACTTTACAATTGCCAATCGATTTTTGTGTGTGATGCAGTCACAATGAGTAGCAATTTGTATAATATGGCAAGCCTTTCCAAGGCAAGCCTAGATCCACATTATAACCTCTTGCTTAGGGGTTTGGAGACTATCCAAACTCCGTCTGTTGACAATAACCGGTCACAGAGAGGATAGGCTCTCTGTGGGGCCACCGATTCCCGTGGTACCAGTCCTTTGGGCACTGGTCGGGCCTCGAAGAGGACCCGCAATATTTATCGCAGACCTTTTCTTCCAGATTTAGGCTCTAGGAACCCTAGTGTCTGGTGCCCCTATTTTCCCCGCGTGAACCGTGTCAAAGCATTTGCCATTCCTGCAGTGATAATTGGAACCCCCGGGGGTAACCCGTAGGTACTTTACATTACGAGATTACGGAGATTATAATAGTGTCAATAACTAAATAAATTTTGCTTAAGTCGACTTAAGCACTTATTCCTTATCGCCGCAGATTTATATTTGGTGCTTTAAAAATGTTTTATATTTTTGTAAAAACATATTATATATCTCTTTATTATATACATATACAGTGGTGGTTATATAATTAAAACATAATTGCAATCTCTTGCAATATCAACTCATTGATAACTGCTTTGAAAATCTAACGGTAGTTTTTTTACAAGAAACTTCTGTTTATTATCTTACACCTTATTATCGTTCACCTAATAACATATTTTCAAATAGTTTCACAAAAAGATTGCTGATAAGTATTAAGAAACTGTTTAAATGTAAAATTATTAAGTTTTAAATTTGTTGGGTATGGGTACAGCACCAAGTTGTTTGGAAGAGAAAAGAGAGCTTATTAATAATCTGAAAAAAAAAACATTTATGACACACTTTTGGGGAATACTCATTTATAGTTGCCAGACTTAGATTTAAGAACTGAAAAAAATATTTTGTTTTTTTTTTTATATATGAAAAACAAAACGAAAACTGCTCTAACGAATGTTTTAACCAGAGTTATATATCAACGTTTTAAATATTTTTTTCGTTTTCGTTTTCAAATTTGTATTGTAATTTTTTGCAGCATTTTTAAATATTTTTGTTGTGCTATTATTAGATACTAGCAATGCCCCCACCAAATATTAAGGCACTTACGTATTTACTTGATATAACCCATCCCGAGATAAAATTTTAAAATTTATATAAAATTCTAAATTTCTAAATTTATTCTAAATATTATTGTAAAATGTGTTTAAAATATTTTAATAACAATTTAATTCCACAAGGAAGAATAAAAATAAAATACAAATTTTATTCAATTGTCTATTTGGCAGTAAGCAATTCATATTTTATCATTATTTTAAAACAGCACTATTTGTTGCTTAACAGTGTTAAAAATATGCTTTAAATTCATATTTTGTTATTAATTTAAAACAGCGCCATCTGTTGCCAACCGTTTTTAATTTTTACCTTTAAATCGGTACTTTCCACTTTCTCTTGGAAATAAGATATTTTTTCAAAAATGTATAATTTATTGAAATCAGGATACTAAGGTTCCTCCTCACAAATTTTTTTAAAATCCATCCAGTAGTTTTTAGGTGATGTGAACACAGACAGTAAGACAGACAGACAATACTATTTTATTGTATGTATAGATTAATGTAAGGCGTATAGCGAAGCCCGCTTCCTTAATGAACGCCTTTTCGACGTCCGCTTCAGGTGTCAATGGTTATAAGCAACTAATTCGTAATTTTTGCCAAACTTACTTTCATGGAGTTACCTACTGGGTACAGTCTGCAAGTATCATCTTTGATTTTGATCTTGGCTAAATAATACTTGAAGTTTCTATGAATTGTTAGTAACACAGTTTTTATCTTAAGGTACTTCTGGTATATCTGACCAGCTTACTGGCCTTCTTGCCAAGGAGCTCTTTCAGCACCAATCAGCTTGCCCATGATGAATATGAAAAACTATTTTTTTGTAAAATTTTTCTAATTTTTTTGGCGTTTTGTTGGTGGTAATTTGCATCACTATTTTTCAGTATTCTTTCTGAAAAATCCCTTGCAGTATTAATTTTTACGTGCTTGTTGATACTTCGCCGCCCTGTGGCGGCTTTTTATATTATTGCGTCCAATAATTGAATTTTGTTAATTAATTGAATTTATCAAACAAGAGTTAGCATATTTAATTTAAAATTAAATTCAATTATACGTGCCTTCGGTTGAATACAATAAAAAAAATTTGCCAAGTCAAAAAATAATGTAATCATATTATTAAGTTAAGAAATTAAATTCTTACCGCAATTGCCTTAATTTATAAGCTCTTTAAGCTTAGCTAATGCTACGAGTAGAAAATATATAAACTTTTTTGTAAACACTCATATGTACATATATGTTTATAATAAATGTTGATAGCATTTTAGTAAAATCTTATTTGCAAAAATAACTTATACTATGCGTTTAGCCTAAATACAATATGTTTGTATTTAAAACTTTTGGGTATTACAGAATATATTTTGTAAATATTTTGGACGAAGAAGAGGCGACTAATAAGCTAATCCTCACACTTAATATTACGTGCTCCAATTTAATAAGCATAAAATTGTAACTTATAATCCAATTGTTTTACAGAGTTAAACTCAGTGGTAAATAGTAGGTAATAACTTGAATAATATAAAGGTTTCCTTAGGTTTTATATAGACATTTTTGCCATCATGGATTATAAGAGTATGGGGTTCAATTGGTTGTAATAAATTACATTAAAACATTTTTAGTTAATTACGTAATAAATATTAGACAATGTATAGGATTTCAAATAGTGATGGCTTTTTTTGAAGATAGTTACACACAATTTCCATCTGTTTTTTGTCGTCATCTACATTTGGAAGCCAAATATGCTTCAGTATCTGCCTTTCTACCGTTGGCCTCACTACCGTCGGCAGATACTGACATAGGGAACACCTTGGTTTTATTGTACTCTCGCCAACCGAGAAATTTTGCTAAAGCAACTCTTTTGCAAAATATGGAAGAAGTCAAAAAGAGTATTTCCTATAATATAAAATAAAAAACTAAAGGGTTTCCCATACAGGACGTTATAAAAAATAAAATCTTGATGACGGAAGTAGCTGTCTAGAAAACTTGCATTCCGCTCCTGCTGGTATCTAAAAATTAAATTTTTCCAATTTTTCTATCACCTAATTTGTAATTTAATTAATTCTTTCTTAGAGAGAATAAAAAAACGAACTTAAGCTTGACTATAAATTTCATTGTATGTAAATCTTGTAATTATAAAGTATTATATTGAACGTAGTATGGAACGCTACGTGTATCAGTCTGTCTTGTACCTGACTGTTTTATATTTACCTTACCTTCTTTCCTTCTTTTATTACTGCCGCTCAAAAGATTAAATTTAAAGATATGTACAAATTTAAAAACTTTAAGAGGTTTTAATCTCATATGGTTTTATTAAACCGTATTAGTGTTAAATTATATTAAATTAAAAAATACAAACAAAAAATTTATAGGTCAATGATTAAGTTTCACTGAAAAACACAAAGTTTCAAAAGGCGAAGTTTAGCCGCCTTGAATAATTTTAACATCTTTTAAATAATTATATTCGGAATTGTATTATTTATTTCTAAAGAAAAACTGACCATGCCAACTTTTACGCCCAATTTTTTAAGTAGCTACAGAACAACAACAAGTACCTATATTTTGTTTAGCGAAACACAGGCTAGATTAAAATAGTGTGTGTAGTCCTCTCATACAAAGTAAAAAATTGTTATCATCTCCCTAGAGAACTCAATAGGTAGTGTCTTGAAGCTTTGCATAGTCTAGCAAAATTTAGATTGAATAGATTGAATAGTGGGCATGGTAGCTCCAATACAAAATAAAAATAATTATCATTTTAATACGCATCGAAATTTGAATATAAACTGAAACAGTTTTTTCGTGAGATTACCGTACGTTTTCGAGTTAAAGGTTACCAATACTTTTCTTCCAAGTTTTTGTTGTATTTTTTGTGGATGGGTGTAGTGAAAAGAACTGGGGATAGCTAGTTTTAAATAAAATTTAAAATTTTTCATATTCTATTTCTACAGGTAGTTATAAAAGGTGTAGACTCATATGTTGATCCAGTCGAAATTAGAGATGGCCTCCAAAAAGCGGGATTTAAGGTAAAAAGTGTAGACAACCTCAGAAATCGAGAACGTGTCCCTCAACCTCTATTTCGCGTTGAACTGGAACCTGGAGATGTGCGATTGAAAAAGAACGAAACGCACCCTATCTATAATTTAAGATATCTGTTGCACCGCAAAATAAGCGTAGAGGAACCGCATAAGCGATCAGGACCCGTACAGTGTCTAAATTGCCAAGAATATGGTCATACTAGGGCTTACTGCAAATTGCCTCCGGTTTGCGTTGTGTGTGGAGAGCTACATTGTTCCGCCCAATGCGACAAAGCAAGGGACGACTCGAAAGTTAAAAATGTAGCAATTGCGGTGGAAACCACACTGCTAACTACAGAGGCTGTCCAGTTTTTTCCATGGTAAGGAAAACCACTCAAAAATCAAATACTCCTGCTAAGCACCCACAATATCGAGCAAATGTTCATTATCCTCAGTTAGCCCAACCAACAACACAACATGTTTCATACGCTGATATGGTAAAAACAAATCATACATCAGTACATAAAGTGACACCAACAACTAATTCTACTCCAAATTTCCACCCAGAACCTAAAGAACAAATACCATCTGGTAACTATAATCGTCTCGAAGCAAGCATAGAGACATTAGTGCATTCGTTAAACAGTTTTATGAGCTCTATGAGCAGCATGATGCAAGAAATGGTACGCATGCAATCTATGATGTTGCAGGCGGTACTAAACAAACCATGAACTGCTTAAAAATATGTTTCTGGAACGCAAACGGCTTACGCCAACATAAAAATGAACTTGAATACTTCCTCAAGAACCAACAAATTGATGTCATGCTGATTTCCGAGACACACTTAACAACAAATAGCCTTTTTAAAATCAATGGCTATATTTTATATGACACTAAGGACCCCCGCGGAAGAGCATGTGGAGGCTCGGCAATACTTATTAAGGCCCGAATCAAACATTATTTAATGCGGGATTTTTGTGAGAATTACTTTCAAGCAACAAATATCTGTCTTGAAGAATTTCATCAAAGCTTAGTTATTTCTTCGATTTATTAACCTCCTAGATTTCAAATTTCGGAAAGTCAGTATAGCGACTTCTACAAATCACTAGGTCCCTGTTTCATAGCATCAAGCGACTACAACGCTAAACATACGTTTTGGGGATCACGCCTAATAACTCCAAAAGGTCGTATTTTGTTTGACACAATTTCAAAAATGCGTCTGAATGTTATATCGAGTGGACAACCTACCTATTGGCCTACTGATCGACAAAAAATACCTGATGTTATTGATTTTGGCGTGTTTAAGGGTATTCCGAGAGAAATGATTAAAGCTGAAGTGTCGCTTGAATTATCCTCAGATCATTCACCCACTATCGTCTATATATGGGACAAACAAAACATAATATCACCAACGACTAGCACAAGCATTAATTGGTCGAAATATAAAAAGTATCGTAGTACTCATTGTTCGGAAAACATCCCGCTAAGAACACCTAAAGACGTAGAGCGAAGTCTGATTGATTTTAACCAAAACCTCAAATCAGCTGCCCAACATTCAACAATAACCCGACTATTAGCTAGATACAATCTAATTTATTCTGCAGATATCGAACGACTCTTGGCTGAAAAAAGAAAAATTCGTAGAGAATGACAATTTCAGAGACCTCCTCAACTCAAAAGCAGACTTAAGGAATGCACGAACCGGCTAAGAGACATGCTGGAATCTAGAAGATTAGCATCCCTGAAAAACTATTTGGGAGACTTAGACGCAACTCCTCAATCAGATTATTCATTATGGCGTGCTTGTAGAACTCTTAAAAGGCCAGTCTTACATAAGCCTCCCCTGCGAACTACATCTGGAGGCTGGGCAAGGAGTGATTCCGAAAAGGGCAATTTATTTGTTGGACATTTGAAAAGGGTTTTTACCCCGAATATATCGCCTGATATAGTTGAGTTGCCAATTGTCGAGGCTAGTGCTGCAATACCGATAAGATTTGAATTTGGTGATCTTGAAAAGGCAATAACGGATTTAAACACCAAAAAAGCCCCTGGCGTTGATAAAACCAGTAACAAGATGTTAATTGAGTTGCCCCCTATAGCTCGCAGAATCGTTCTTTTTATTTTTAATGCCATTTTACGTCTTGAGTACTTCCCCACAGAGTGGAAGGTATCCTTGGTTACCATGATTCCTAAACCAGGAAAAGACCACACAAAAATTGAATCATACAGACCTATAAGCCTTTTGTCAAATATGTCAAAGCTGTTTGAGAGGATGTTAATAACTAAGCTTAACCCTATTCTAAGCGACAAAGGATGTATTCCAAACCATCAATTCGGCTTCAGGAAAAAACATAGTACGATCGAACAAACTCACAGGTTAGTCAATGTTGTTAAGAAGACATTTGAAGAGAGAAAATATTGCTCTGCGCTTTTTATCGACGTTTCTCAAGCATTCGATAAGGTATGGCATGAAGGCCTAATATATAAGCTAAAACTGAATTTGCCCGTAAACCTCTATAAGCTGCTAGATAGTTATTTAACCGAACGAAAATTTATTGTGAAGGAAGGAGATTTTTTGAGCTCACCCCAGCCAATCGAAGCCGGAGTTCCCCAAGGTAGTATATTGGGTCCCTTTTTATACTTATTGTATACTTCAGACATGCCAACTAGTAACCGAGTTCACACATCGACATTTGCTGACGACACAGCTTTTTTGAGCATTCACGAAAGACCCGAAGTAGCATCACGATATTTACAAGACCACATATCCAATTTAGAAAAATGGTTGAAGCAATGGAGAATAAAAGTGAATGAACAAAAATGTACTCACATAACTTTCACACTGCGTAGAGAATCTTGCCCCCCTATTCAGATAAATAACCAAACGATACACCAGCTTTCAGACGTCAAATATCTCGGCATACATCTTGACCGGCGCCTTACATGGAAACGGCACATAGAAACAAAGTTAACACAAATGAAGTTAAAAGCAGTCCAACTAAACTGGCTTATTGGCAGAAATTCTACTCTAGCTTTAGATTGCAAACTTTTATTGTACAAGTCAATTTTAAAACCAATATGGTGTTATGGCATTCAATTATGGGGCACTGCCTCAGTTACCAACGTAGAAAAAATTCAAAGGCGTCAAAACAAGATTCTTCGTATAATTACATCTGCTCCTTGGTATATAAAAAACTCGAACATCCATAAAGATCTAAACGTGCCAACAGTTAAAGCGGAAATAGCGAAACTTGCCATAAGTTATTTAAAGAAGCTTGAAACTCATCCTAATCCACTGGCCCGTAACATACTAAATGAACCTGGTTACATTCGACTAAGAAGGAGGGACACTGCTTCTCTCATCCGTACATCAGAGGGATAACCCGTAAATTACAGTAACCGTGAAACATACATTTTTTTTTGTCCAGCACTGGTTGGACTTCACATGTATATTTTTATTTTTAGACTTAAGATATGAGTAATTATTGATAGTTCAATTATATTGAAGATACAATAAATAAAAATTGCTAAAAAAAAAAAAATATTCTATTTCTTTGTTTGTTTAAATAGAAAAGTAATTACAATTGAAACTACCTTGTAGATAGATAAGCAGAATGCTGAAGACAGATACAGCGATCCGGAAAATGCATTACATTCTGCTAGCGTCTATTTTTTCATCTATATATATATATATTTTTTTTTTTCCTGTCTGCCAGTGTTGCCATCACATAAAAAATACTGTATGGACTTTACCAAAAGAGAAGATACATTAGTATCCAGATTCAAATAATCTTTTTTCTAAAATATCCTATTTCCAAGAGAAAGTAGAGAAAAAGCAGTGAAAGTGCGAAATTTTAATTATGTGCATATTATATTTTCGGAAGCGGGATATTTTAAACATTTTCAAATAGCTTTATAATAATTTTTAGAATTTTAAAAAAAATTTTAGAATTTTATTCAGGGATGGGTACCTTTATATAAAGAAAATACGTATACTTAAAGCACTACAAAAATAAGAGCACTATAAAAGTAAGAATTTGGTGTGGATTACTTACAAAGCAAAATCGAAAAAAATATTGTCAGGACGCACACAGTGTGTGTGGCACAGCTAATCTCTTTTTTTAACAAATAACTGCTCAACAGCTACTTATATAGAGTAGTTAATACTTTTAACCAAAGTCCTTATACCCGAGTACAGGTGTGGCCACTGACACTTTGGAGTAATTCACCTCCTAAATGGCTTACACTTTTCTATTGAAATTTCGTATCTAAGGAAATGGAAAAATTCTGCATCAACTGACACCTCAATTACTATTCTAGGTCAAACCACTGAGAATCTATGAGCTTCCTAAGCCGAGACCCCCAAGAACGGTTACCCAAGTAGAGATGTGGCCACTTATGCAATTGTATTAATAATTTTTGTGGTAATGTAAATTTGTTTTACATTATTTTATTTATTAAAACTTAACTTATTTATTTTTTTTTCTTCATTATTACAAGTTTCGCATACAAAGAAATTGATCGAATGTTGCACACATATTGGCCATTTACATTCAGAGCACATGTTACGAGTGCGTCTTCTGCGTTCGTCGTGAATATAACACAAATAGCAGCTTCCAACTTGGATTTTTTTCCTCGCTGAGCCGCTGCTGCACTCGTTGAAGGTGTAGGGTAAACTTTTTAATTTAAGGCCATGTTTATATAGCTCGCTATGCCAAGTTTCATGTTAAAGTTACGCATTACCTGAACACTGACTGACCAGCTTTCAATGAATGGCATACATATCTCCTTGGCGAGCTGGCGAAGCTTACTATATGGGATGTTTTTATTATTTTCAAAGTATATGATATAAGCTGCCAATGCCATCAAATCAATCATATTAAAAAAGTGTATTCTCTAAGTAGTTGATCCATAACATCCACTCCTCCTTTTGTTTTATTGTAATATTCAATGACTTCTTAATATATTTAATATATTAATAAATAATATAATATAAAATATATAAATATATTAAAGAACAAAATTTTATTAACAAAAAAAAATTTTTTGCCTAAAAGTTATAACGAAAGATGCGAATAATTACTACTGGCCACACCTGTTCTTGGTTATACATGCACGTAATAAAAGTTGGGTATAAGGACTAGGGTTAATTACTATTTATAAACTAATATTTTTGAAGTTAGTCTTCTACCAGTTTAAATTAACTAAATTAATTTATTAATAAGCAGCTTTAATTATCTGTTTCTTTAAAAAAGAGAAATGAAACTAAATCATTCCTATATTTTGATAATAAGGAATCTGACTAAAAAAAGACTTTATGGTAATGAACTGCTTAAGTACTTTGTAACTCGAAACCACCTGACGCAAATATAGAATAAACTAAAAACATAATTCCAAAAATGTCGCAGTGGATGGCGATTTAGTTTTAATTTATAGCTTAACGAATTTAGGTTTTGTAACTTTAATAATTTAACAAAAGCTTAAGTGATAATTAGTTTACCTCTTTGAAAAAGTATAAAACAAGTACGCAACTGGAAAATACAAAATATCTATTAAATAAATCGTAAACATTTCACAGTTAAAAAAGTAACAGATCGAAACATTAAATAATTCATTAACAATAAGATTTATTAATAAGTTTTAAATGGACACAATATAAGTCAGTTTTTGCACAATCTCCTTACGATTCTCTATTTAAATGACGTTTAATAATTTTAAGGTACTTTCAAATTACCTTGATTATACTTGTAATTGTTAAATGATTGTACCTTAAAGTATATATAAATGATACAAAACAAGATCGAAAGAATATTGTGCAGAAATTCTTCTACATGGTCTCGATTCAAAACTGTGGAACAATTTTAAGTATATAAAGAACAAGCAGATAATTATTAAATTTATACATGAAAATACTAATGAACTATATTCTATAAAATGTGAGTTCTCAATTAATAAAATTTAAACTCTATACCTTAAAAGACTTAAAATTAATACCTTGAAAAAAAAATGTAAAAAAACAAGGTAGGCTTTGAAATATCTGTATTTAGAATACAGATAATGAAGAATAAAGATAATGAAAATAAAATATTTAAAAAGAGGATTGCAGTCGGTGTAAAGAAACGAAAATTTAAGCAATAAAGACTTATAGTTTGATTAAAGCAAATAGAAATAAAAAAATCCAACAATAAATTTTTAATATTAAATTGATTTATTAAAATTTTTTTAACACGCATCCATACACACAACTTAATTTTATTTCAAATTGCATGTACCTATCTATGTATACACTATTTGTTTTATCTAACAATACATGATACACACTTAAAAACACGCAAGATAAAATTTTGAACTTTTGAAATAGGATTAAAAATTACATATATTATTATTAAACCCTTTTTCTTCCTTTCTTTTTGTTTGATATAAAAGTATACCTTAAATACATAACCATGAATTAATTTATATATATATGTATATAATTAATTATTTTTTATATATGTATATATTAATTATTGTAAAATGAATAATTAAATTTTTCATTATCATTCCACCAACGGTTAAGGGTAAAGTAGGACAACATACATATTTCAGGCTATCTAAAATTGTTGTGTATACGATAGCATGTTGGGTAGAGTCAAAACCGCAAACTTGTCTAAGGGCGAAAGAAATATAGCCATCGGCTTTATGGATAGGAGCACGAATATTGAATATTTGACGAAGAATTCAAATGTAATCTATGACTATTAACACACACAACAATAAGTTGTAGAAGAGCACCTATGTATGCTCCACTCGTGGCTCAATGGTTGCCAGGTGTAAAGACCGTTTTTCAAAAGTACGATGAATCGTCCAATAACGCCGGCGGGTGTGCGAATTAAAAACGGCTAGCTATTGAAAAGTTAGTATTGGTGCTTTCGTTGCCCACAAAAAAGTAATTAAGAAGTAAAATACGAAAACATTATATATGAAATTACCAATTACCACACCACAAACATTCAGTAGGATTATTACGAAATGAATAATTTTTTACCATCATGTTTAAAAAACTGTCTGGTGTACAAAGATTCAATTAGTAAGAGAAGAGTAGGCAACGACTGGAGTGCTTCTTAAGAAGGTCCAAAAGCTCACTTCCTATTTTGCTCCTTCTAGTTCTTCGGCTGTCATCAGTGAACGTGAGTACACTTAATGAAGTTGAAATACTAGTAATACCAGATTCAGATTCTAATGACGAAGATATTAATGAGAATGAAGCTGACAAAACGGTATTAGTTTCTTCTCCTAAAACTGTTGGCTTGATAAATTCGGATCCATCCTTTTGGCCAGAATTCAAAATTAAAAACGAAAAGATGAGTTAATTTTTAAAGGGCCCTTGCCATTAAAGGCTGATAACTATTATCCAAAAAATACCCAAAAAAGATATTTTTGTAATCAACATCAGCTTCGTTGTGCAGAAAATGGGGAAAAAATAAAACATTAATGTTTACCATTCCAGATTTAATTGAAACTTTTTTATTTACATTCCTTGACTTCCTGATTCGATTTATAATTTAAAAAAAAATTCTATCTCTTATATTTTTTTATTTTTACTACATAATATGTAATTTGTAAATATAAGTATAAAATCAAACAAAAAATTTTATGAGAAATATAAGTTTATTTAGACCAATTAAATGTGTAGCCGGCCAGATCACAGTCTCGCCTACTAACCTCGGGGTGGTCCTGGGTAGGGTAAAGAAACAAGGGGAAAAATACACCTAATCCTCTTCAAACAGGCTTTGCTATTCGTTTGTTTTTTTAATTTTTTTTTGTTGTCGGTATTGAAAATATGCTACCAATTTTTTTTTTGTTTGTGTAATGGAACTTTTACTTGGATATATAGGAGTAAAGAACACCCCCCAATTTCCCTGAGCAAGGTCGGAAAAATGGTAGTAGATCTTCTATGTCCCAAGGCCAAAATGGATGTTTCGTTACAAAAAGTTATTGTTACCTTAAATGTACAAACAATTATATGTATCCTTAGCTTTGCTTGCATCGCGTTGGTACCATGTTATTAAACAAAAATGCTAGTGTCAAAAATGAGTTGTTTTATATTGTGAATCTACGAGTATTGTCTTCTTTGATTTTGATCTTGGCTAGATGATACTTGAAGTTTCTATGACCTATCACAAACAGAGTTATCGCCCATTATAAATATATAATTAGTAGTATAGGTTAAGTATAGTGTTCGTAAAAAATCGATATCGAGATTTCAACGGATATTTACGTTTTGCTATTTTTGCTTTAATGTCTGCAGGTGGATGGGTGTGGCACTTAGGTGTGTATGGGTTAGTTTTCTTTACACCTCAAAGTCTAGAAAACTACCCCTTGCCGTATCTATCTATCTAGCCATCTATCTATCTATCTATCTATCTATCTATCTATCTATCTATCTATATATCTATCTATCTATCTATCTATCTATCTATCTATCTATCTATCTATCTATCTATCTATAATTCTTATATTACCAACTAAGCTCTCCAATGCAAACATATCCCTTGAGTGAGCTCTTTCACCGTGAGTGGAATAAAAATCAAAAAAAGGGCATAACTTCTTACCACCCTTCTTAATTTAGCCAGCCTTCAGCGAGATAAGATCTCACAAGAAGCCTCCTACCGCCACCGCAACATACCTTCAATATCAAATATTTATTTATTTCATTCCATATTTTCTATATTAGTTTTGTTTCAGGTATTAAATTTTTAATAAAACTTTTCCAACCTGTACATAAATATTTCCCATTAATTCTCAAATGTTACCCATGGTGTCATTTGTATTAATAACTCAAGCCATTTTGAAATCCATAAGCCCATTTATTTAATTACTGCATAAAAGCTTGGTGCATCACATAGTTATGAAAAGCTTACAGATTTAAACACAATTAAGTGAACACTAAGACCACTTCAGCATTAAAGAGCACTTGTATATAAATTTTAATAGCGTACATAAAAGCAGTTTTTGTTTCGCTCGCTTTTCTAATGTAAAATGTCAATCAATTTTAAGCGTTTTTAATGACATCAGTAATGAGTTGTTTTTAAAATGAATTGAAGTATATAATAATTCCGCTGCTCTGGTGTCTGCTCTGAAACTCATACATAAGAAGGTAAGAAGACAAAATATCGAGTGGTCCAAATAAAAGTATCTTTTTAAAAATTAAACAAAAGTAACTAAAAAGAAATTTTATAAATTGTTTTAGGAATTTAAATATTAATTATTTAATATATGAAACACCAACAAACAAACTTACGTATTTTTCCTTACTGACCTTCTACAACTCGATAGTTACCAGGGTAAAGTAGCTTTGAAATTGTAAAAAATGCCAAAAACAACAAAGGATTATCTGAAATGAACAACTTAGCTAGGCAAACCATATTACGCAGGAAAACATATGTAATTTTAAGGGATTTATTGAAAATTCAATATTTTACACCACTAAAAATTCATATTCTTTTGGCAAAAACATATTTGACACCTACACTTACCTCGTGAGTAATTATAAACTCAATGTTACATTTAACAACATGGCGAGGTACATTTATATGTCGCTAGACAATTTACTACAGTGCTGGACACTTATCTTTTTACACAAAATTATTTATACAAAACAACCAACTTATCTTTTTAATAGGCTGCAATTTTCAATCAATTTCAAATAGAGCATATAAATTGAACTTCATTAGATACCATAAACCGATACTGAGAGACATTTTATTTTTATGTTAATGCTATTCATTCGTGGAACCGGCGCTTAAAAATGGTCTTTTAGAACCAAAGTCTTTGTCTGCAAATAATTGTCCGTAAAAATTCCAAAACTTTTGACTGGGTTGAAATTTGTATACACTGTTTTTTGGTTTAGTAGGTGGGACTTTGCTCTTTAATTTTTGCTGTAAAATGACCGATGAGAAAAAATTTATAAAGAGTTTAAAATACATTTTCATTTCGATTTGGATTTAATTGTGAAAGTGAAGTGATAAAAGGTGATAAAAAGGTTTTTATACCTTTTATCTTCATATAAATTTATAACTAATATTTACTAATAGTTTTATAACTTAAATTTTGTCAGCAGAAAATTCCAAACTTTGGCCTCTGCACTGTGATACATATTTTGAAAGACAAAACCAGTGTAAATTTGGAGACAAAAAATTACTACTCTATTTCAACTAGATTATAGGGAATAGGGTGATCCAAAAAGGACTTTCACGGTGTTTTGCTAAAATTAAAAAATTCTTATAAAATTTAATTTTTTTAATGACTATAATTTTTTCGTTTTAAAAGGTTTTGATTTAAATTAAAGTTAAGTATTTTTGTCTTTCAAAATTTTTAAACTTTAAGTCAAAAAACTATTGCACCATTTCGTAGGCAGAACCCTCTCCTATACTTCTACACCCCATTATATATGCGCTTGAGTATTGGGTCCTAATTAATTTATAATTATTATAAAAATCATATCAACAAAAATTGTTTTTTTAAATAAAAATAATTTTAAATATAACGAGATTTCTGATATTTTTTGGAATTTTATTAGCTTGATTATAAACAAAACTGGTTGTGTCATTTTTATTTCTATCTTTATTTCTTTATTTTTTAAATAAAGAAGCATTTGTTTTCTACATATTAATAAAGCAGCAGGACTTAGTGCAGGGAAAATGTCAAAAATTTCAACAATTTTATTAAACTTCCATACAAAACAGACAAAGTCGCGCAGAAAATGTAAACGAACGACCAACTTTGTTTATACTCCAGCTAATAAAAAACCAAAAATGTCCATATACTATGTCTGTGGATATATCGGGTAAAAGCTAGTTATATTTAAAAATATTTTTGTTAAGCATACAGTTAGCTTTTAATATGATTTTTATATTATTTACTCTAATATTGAGCCACGTGTTTTTTCTATTATAAGGATCCGCCAAATTTAATAGGATCTTCTCAGGAACACGATTTGATAAAAAGTCTTTGTCTTTAGATTTGTATTATGCAATTACCCAATTATATGTAATCGTAATAGGAATTTTTCAATTACAATTATATCCACATTTGTAATTATAATTGAGTTTTTTTCAATTACACATAATATGTAATTAAAATTTTTCAATTACAATTCCTTGTAATTTGAAATGTTCAATTGTAAAAATGTTCCTTGTCATTTGTAATTGGAAATGTTCAATTATAAATTACATGTAATTGTAATTAAAAAAATCAGCTATAATTACATTTAAAGGAAAATTTTAAGGAATTTAATAGAATTTTGTTAAAGTATAAGTAATGATTATTGCCTAATTACAATAACTTGTAATTTTTTTAAAATATTCAATTTAAAATTACAATTAGTTGTAATTGATTACAGTCCCTGATTTAAATTACAATTACTTGTAATGTGTAATTGAGAATATGCAATTACACATTGCGTGTAATTTTAATTGTATTTGAAAAGTATTTAAATCTCCCCTTGTCTGTTCTAGAATATTTATCTTTACATTTGTTGTGCAAAGTTTCAATTATTTTGTACTATTTTTCAGGAAGTTATAGCAAAAAAAAACTTTCTGCTTATCTTTTTTCAATGCCGAATCGTATTTGAAAAAGAGCGTAAGAAACTACAAGGTATTTTTCAACATCATAGAAACTCCTTTTAGAACTTATTAATTGCAACGCCTGCGTACTTTTGGTTAAGTTATTTTGTTTTGTTTTTAATTATTTTAAAGTTTAAAATTGCTCTCCTACAAAACTTAAAAATCAGACTTAAGCACTTTTTCCTTATTGCCACAGATATAATGCTCACAAAATAAAAAAAATAATGATAATGTGAAATAGTTAGATAAAAATGTTAAAATAATATCTTATTTCCTCCCAACCAATAGCGGTATGTGCTTTTACTGGCATCTTCTTCCATTCTTCTGCTACAAAATAAAAAGAAAATAAAGTAACTGCCAGTTTTATTGATTTTTCTTGACGCCTTAACAATTTTTTTTTGCACAATACTCCTTGGGGGAGAAAATAAAGCGCTTAAGAAAAACAAACGCCTTTTGATATTGAAAATGTTTCTATTAAGCCAACTATTTTTTTGAGAGCAGCGGGTTGGTTTCTTTATAAAACCTAATTTAAAGTGGTATTGTTTGTCAGTTTCTAGACACAGGATATAATAATTGTAAACTTGATAACACAAACAATTTAAAACTAACTTAAACAAAATTTGCAAAAAAATTTGTTTGAAGAATTAATAAAAACTAGCTATGCCCGCCACATCTAGGGCGTCCTGATAATATTTTGCTCGATTTTGCTTTGAAAGTATTCCACACCAAATTTTAAGACTCTTTTTTTATAGCCCTTCAGTTATGGTTTATGCATTTACTTTATATTAAGGTATCTATCTCTGGATAAAATTCTAAAATTTAAATGAAATTCTAAAAATTATTGTAAACCTCCGTAAAAGGTGTTTAAAATATTTTAATACTAATGTAAAAATACAAATCAAATACAAATTTTATTCACCTTAGGTTTTGTTCAATAAAATATTTACGCTGGTAAGGCCTAACTTCATTTGGCACCTAATGTTGCGCAATAGTTTTTAAAATATACCACTTTAAAAAATTAAAAGGTGTGTTGAAAATTTAGGAGTGTTGAAAATATCGCAGTCTTAAACCGAAAGTTCCAGCAACTTCAAACAGGAAATTGCGTTATTCACTGCTTTTTCTCCACTTCCTCTTTGAAATGAGATATTTTTTTCAGAAAAAAAATATCCTAAATTGGAATCAGGATACTAAATTTTGTTAAAATCCATCCAGTAGTTTTTACGTGATGCGAACACAAATGAAAAGCAGACAGATAGACGGAAATGAGCTACTATTTTATTATATGTACAGATGCATAGATGAGCAGCAAAAATTATCTATGAACCTAATAATTAAAATATTAAGCTAAGAATTTTTTGTATAGTTAGTTAAAAACGTAAAATAAAAATAAAAAACTCCTTATAATTTGGATATCATAAATAAAAGCGTATAGACTCTTCTGAAAATATGTAAGTGAAATTAACTAGCTACTCCCGATGCGCCTCACCTCACCCATCCACAAAAAATACAATAAATACTTAGAAGAAGAGTATGGCTAACCTATAACTCGAAAACGCACGTTATTCTCACGATAGCTTCAGTTTATATACAAGGTATGACGACCACTGGTCCCATCCAATCAGTTTTTTGCTAGACTATTCTTATTAACACGATAATAATTTTTCACTTTGTGTTGTAGCTGTTACGCCCACTGCCCCAATCCTGTCTAAAAGAGGGTTTCTCACTTTCTTCCTTTTGCAAAGTTTTAAGACTCTACCTGTTGTAGTTCTCTAGGTATACGATAACTATTCTTCACCTCAGTCACCTGAGGTTATTTTTCCAGGAACCTTCTGAATTGATTTTATGGAACTACTTGAGAGCTTCTTAATTTGATAACTATATTTTATAGTTTTGAAAAAGAGTAAACTCAGATGGGTGTATCAAGTCAACTTTATAACACTCTTAAGTGTACAGTAACGCACTGCGTTCACACTCTTTTCCTAGTTCGATTAGGGATTTTATTACGCAGTGTGAATGTGAACTGTGCATATAATTCCATACCAATGCTGCTACATCTATGACGTTAAATATTAAGAAAAGCGGCAAAAGATTGTAAGTATACTCAGTTTCTAACTTATCTACGCTGTCGACATCTTTAGTTTTATAGTAATAGGTCACACGGTAACACGACCAATCCAATACGAAATCAAATTGTCTTTTTAGTTTCACAACTGGGCTTCATTTGTTTTTTTTTTTTATTAATTAAGTCAATATATAGCGCAATGAAAAATAAAGATATCTTATGCTGATTAACTTCCTGACCCAAAAAAATATTTTATATCATAAAAAAAAACTTTTTTACAAAGTTTCGTCATTAATTAACTTTGCTTGCGTTTTTCAATTTTCCCATTGATTTAAAGCTAAACAATTTTTTTCCAAGTATTGATTATAACGCACTCAAACCTAGTTAGAATGAACCGATAGAAATAAAGAGATTTTAGTTAATTAAAAACAAAAAGTTCAAAACAAAATATCCTATGGTTTTAACAAAATGTGTTTTGCATAGCAGTTTGCTATTCTTTTCTATAGGCACCACTACAGGGATACACCCCTTCGATGATGCAAAATAAATTAATACGCAAATTGGCAAATGTGACTAAAACCAGCAAAGAAATAATATGGACGAATACGACAAAAAAGCTAACCACTTTAGAACACAGTGCGCATTTTAGTTTCAAATTATATTAAAAGCATTAAACAGGTATATTTGTTGTTTTTCCCTTTCTTTTTAAAATATAAACAAACGAAACAATTTAAAATGAAAAAAATTTAAAGAACGAGAATAATTTTGTACAAGCGATAATTTTTCAATGAAATGTAGGTCCTCTCAAAAGTATAAATGTGCAAATAAGGCCAAGTACTGAGATCAAAATAAATCAGTCAAGTGCGATTTAGTCTCACACACGTACGGTTCCATATTATGATTAGTTAAAAATTAAAGTTGTTAATTTTTTTCACTCTAATGGGGCACCCTTTAATTTTAAAATTAAAATCATATTTTTTATATTTTTTTTAAGATAACACAACCTACGACTCTTTTTGCTTGTCTGCAGAAAATACCCAGAGTCTTTGGCAGCAATCGAACCCGCAACCCCAAACTGTTAGACTAGCGCGCTGCCAATCGATCTATCGAGGCACTCGCGAATATTGGATCATTCTTGGAATACCCTATACATTTTAATAATTGTTGTTATAGCGGCCATGGTAATACACTTTCTATAAAAATATCAGGAGCCTACCCATTGCTTTTCAAAAAATAAGATAATTTGGTGAAAAACATGTCACTAATGGACACCCTTAAATTTTTAGTAATTATAGCGGCCGAAATAACACATCTACTGTAAACATTTCAAAAGTCTACCTGTTACGGTTTATAAAATAAGGCTATTTACGTAAAAATCATATCACTGTCAGAACACCCTTTAATTTTATTATTTGTTATAGCAACCAGTGCAATTCCCCTTCTATAAATATATCAAGAGTTTACATATTACGATAAAAAAAAAAAAAAAAACTCACTATACGTGAAAAACATGTCACCGTCGGAACACCCTTTAATTTTTAGTAATTGTCATACCGGCCGTGGCTACACATCTGTATAAAATTTCAAGAGTCTACCTATTACGGTTTAAGAAAAAGGCGTTATACATGAAAATCACGTCACTTTCTGAACACCCTATAAGTTTTGGTATTATTTGCTATATCGGCCATAGTTATACACCTAATGTGAAAATTTTAAGAGTCTACCTATTATGGTTCAAAACTTAGGCCTTATACATGCAAAGCACGTCACTATCGGAACACCCTTTAATTTTAAGGTTTAAATTTATATACATGTTTATAAAGCGAACATAAAGTTAATTACTCTCTGCAAATTTTAATTTATGTGAAAATTTCAAGATTCCACCTATTATGTCTCAAAACTTAGGCCTTATATATACAAATCACACCACTATCGGAACACCCTTTAATTTTTAGGTTTATTTTTTTAGACTTTTTTTAAACCGAACTAAGTTTTAATTCCTGTTTTTAAATTTTTAGTGTATACAGTTCAAGTAATAAACAGATATTCGTGCATAACACCTCACTATCGGAACACCCTATAAGTTTTAATATTTGTTGCTATAGCGGCCACAATTTTCACAGAAGCTGTATAAATGAAAATTGTGAAAATTTCAAGAGTCTACCTATTATGGTTCAAAACTTACGCCATGCAAATCACGCCAATATCGGAACACCCTTTAATTTTTAGGTTTATTTGTTTAGAGACGTGAGGCGTCATTAATATAGATCTTCTGTAAAAATTTCAAATCAATACAATATAAAAAATTGTGACAATACCATAGAACTGTGATAGTCGGATAGACAGTCATCGAGCACCAGATGTAATAATAAACAGCTCTCAAATATAATAATAAACAAAAATAATTTGAGCTAAATATATTGAGTCAAAGACGGTGGTAATGAAAATGTAAATCTAATATTATACAAATGTAGTTTACACAATCAAAATACTGATCAATTCTAATGTCTTTTTTATTGTGCTGTTAAATATGTTTTGTAAAGTTTCTAATCTTGGAAACATTAAACCAACATCTTCAAAAAAATATTATCTATTTCAACATATAATTAATAAAATAGTAACACATTTTCGTATCTCTGTCTGTCTGTCTGTCTACTTTTCTTTTGCGCTCGCATGACATAAAAAGTACTGGATGGATTTTAACAAAATTTCATGAAGAGGTACCTTAGCATCCTGGTTCCAATATAAGATACTTTTTTCCGCAAAAACACCTTATTGCCAAGAGATAATAAACAGAAAAAGCAGTGAGAGTACGCCAATTTTTTTATCGATTTAAAGGTACTGCATACTTTAAGGCATGTTTTATTTTTGAAAGCGAGATGTTTTAAACGCGGTTGCGCAGCAGATGGCGCTGTTTTAAAATAAAGACAAAATATTAATTACTTACTGCCAAATAGCCAATTTAATAAAATTTGTATTTGATTTGTATTTCTACTTTGTCGAATTACAATGTTATTAAAATAAAAAACTTTTACAGAGCTTTACAGTAATTTTTAGAATGTTTGAATTTTTTATAAATTTTGGAATTTTATCCAGGGATAAACTGAAGCACTATAAAAGTAAGAGTCATACAATTGGTGTGGAATACTTTCATATTGAGCAAAATATTGTCAGGACACGAAGTGGCGGACACAAGTAGTTTCCTAATAAATCTACTGAAAAACTTGACCATGCACGTCGTGTTGATACCAATATAATTTGAATTTACATAATTTTAAAATTGTTTAAAATTTTGAATTAAAATGAAAATTTTGTCATATTTAAGTTTTTTTGTTCTTAAATATTTTTATTTTTCTTTACATCCTTTAAGCAACATTCACAGCATTCTAGATCATGTCAGTTTTATGATTTATTAAATAAATCTATTCAGTATGCTAAATACAGTATCTATTCCTGTCACATACATTTTTCACGTACTCCTTTTTAGTTGGTTTTCTTGCAGCAAAAATACTAGTTTTACATTCTGGTGCGGCAAAAGTAATAGAAAAGCTCACCATTTATATGAACATGAAATTCAAATTTTCAAATGTAAAACTAAAATTTTCATTAGATTATCAAATATAATTCTTCAAATTATTTTTGTAGTTACTTTTTGCATTTTCTCTTTATAGTTTGAAGCGATGCATCACTTGTTTTTCGTTTACATGTAAGAAATGAAAAATTGTTAGGGAAGCTGATGTAATTGAATTGCATTTAATGAATATAATATGCAAATTATAAATTCGTTCTATGACATTCATACTATATGTGTAATCAGCAATTCATTTTCTTTGAGCTGCTACGTTTGTTAAAGTAAAAAATAATTGTTTTGTTAATTTTGTTTTTATTCCTAGTGAATAACTAGACCTTGAGCTATTTTATTCTCTCTGAATAGTAGTAACATTGAATTTTTTATAAATTAGGGTATTAATTTGAAGTAAAAAGGAAAAAATTTAATTAGACACTAGCAGAATGTAATGCATTTTGTAGATAGCTACGTACGGCTTCAGCATTCTTCGCATCTATCTACTTTGGATATTGTTTAGTTGTAAACATTATCTATTTATTAACCAAACTAAAGGGAGTACGAAAAAGTTGTATACAATCATCTATTTTCAGTTGCTGAGAACGAAGTCTTCCACTACCTACAGCTTTCTTCTTGTTTAAGGCTTGTTTTTTTTATTATTTACCACCTAATAAAGGGTCCGCCATCTAACGTCTTTTTTCAACTACTGCTTATTTCGTGAATGGTAACACCTAGCTCATGTCTGATAATTAGTTTTATCCTTCCGCTGAACGAATATGGTTGTGTATACGCTTGAACAATGCTGGGAAATATTGCGACATTACTTTGAAAATGTAGCAGAATGTGTGCGAAAATTGCGTACGGATTTTGGAAGAAGAGAAGCACCGTCAGCTCCGTATGTTCATTATCTTGAGAAAAAAGTGAAAGAAACTGGTATCCTCATCGATAAACCAAAGCGTGAAAAGTCAAAAACAGTCCATACACCCGAGAATATTGTTGTTGTGGCAGAAAGTGTGCGTCACCGCAACATCGTTCTCAACAATTGAACATTCCGGAAACATCATTAAGACGAATTTTGCATAAAGACCTTGGTATGACGCCATACAAAGTCCAATTGGTTCAGGAGTTGAAGAAAACTGACCATTCAATGCGTTTTCACTTCGCTAAGTGGGTCTGCGATCGATTTACAGAAGATGCCGATTTTTCCAAAAAAATCATCATTTCAGATGAAGCTCATTTTGATCTTGGCGGGTATGTAAACAAGCAAAATTGTCGCATTTGGAGCATAGAAAACCCGCACGCATACATTGAAAAGCCGATGCACCCAAAACGAGTCACTGTTTGGTGCGGATTTTGGTCAAAAATGAGCAAGGAGTGGCCGTTACAGTCAGTGGCGATCGTTATCGGGCCATGTTGAACGAATTTTTGTTCACAAAAATTTAAGAGGAGGATATTAGCAACATTTGGATTCAACAGGACGGCGCTACATGCCACACAGCCGAAGCTACACTCGATGTTTTGCGCCCTGTTTTTGAAGATCGCATTATCAGCCACAGAGCTGATGTCGTTTGGCCAGATCGGAGCTACGATTTGACACCGTTGGATTATTATTTGTGGGGTGCCGTCAAAAATAAGTGTTACGCCGACAAGCCATAGACAATTGACGCTTTAAAGGACAATATTCGTAAAGCCATTGGTGAAATACAGCTGCACACAATAGATAATGTGCTTAAAAATTGGACCGATCGTGTAGGCTGTACTGCATGGCCAACCGAGGTAGCCGTTTGAATGAAATTATTTTCCATTATTAACCGGAAGGATTATAATTTCAAAAAAAAGAAAAATAATTTGAGAAAATATTCAGTAGTTTTTTTATAGCATTTTAAAAAAAAAAAATGTTATTTGCTGTTACATCTTCGGTTAGTCTCAGTGCTAACTTTTTTGTTTATTTATCTGACCAACATTATTTTTTAGTTGATACTAATCTAGTATCAAACCAAACTTTGTTATGTAAACATGTTTTCGCGATCGATGCCTTGTGGATTTTAATATATTCAATATAAAAAATTTAAAAAATTCATAGTAAATAAAAGAACTCACACATAGCTATAACAAATCAATTATTTGTTGATAAATTGAGTTATTTATAAAATTGCTTAGTTTATAATAAATATTTTGTTTAAATATTTAGGAAATTAATCTAAATGTGTAATATTTATTTAGACTTAAGTTCACTTTTTCCATTATCATTTAATAAAGAAAATTTTTGTTACTAAGTCGCATTATTATAATTTTTCAACAGTTAAAGTTAAGATTTTATCAGAGAGATAACTAATTTATCGTTATAACAGAAGGATAAGGCTCGTTACTATAACTTGCCTTTAAAGGGCATTACAGTTAAAGGTAATTTTTAGTTTACTTATAATAACGAAAACTACTCTCTCCGAAAAAATCTTAACTTTAGCTGTTGGCAAGTTATAATTTATTGTTATTTAAATATCATGCTAGCGTCTACCAAAACCGAATCTTAAAATCATCCATTTTATTAGCAATATAGGAAGCTTCAAATGTGCGAGACAAAAGAAAGAGCTTGACACGTATTAAAATTGGGATAATAATCATGCAATGGTAAGAGATTTCGGTCCTTTTGTTAATAAAGAATGCAGAAGAAAATAATAATAAAGGTCGTAAAACATTCAATGGCACATTGGTTCTTTTTATGTTGCTAATAATTCGCCAGCTAAATATATTTTAATTAAAATTAGAGGAGCAAATTAGATGCGTTTTCAAGAGGAGCTTCAGACGATGGATCCCCTAGGGGAAGGGGGAGCTTGTGGATCAGTCCCCAAAATTGGGCTTACATTTTTCAAGAACGCCACTAAAAGTTTTTTCTATAACTTAAATGTTATGAATTTTGAAATTTAGATAGTCATTGATTATATCTAGCAATATGCCAATATCGACTTTTTTGGTTCCTTAGGGCTTCGGAGACAACTTTTGTTTTTGGACTTTTTCATAATTCCGTTATTTACAAAATTACAGTTATTTTTAGGTTATTGAAGAAAATCAAAATTTTGATCTTTAAATTTCCAGAATTCGACCAAGTAATGTTTGGCAAATTTGTACAAAATCCTTTGGCCAGTATTATTTCTGAATATATGAACTCATAGTGTTTGCAAATACAGGGTGGTTTGATACATTTTTCAATAATAATGAGTTTTGCGCCGTCCAGCGGCAATAATTTGTACTCTATATTCAGCAATTTAATTTTAGGTAATTTGAATATCTTTTCTAAAAAAAATTTTTGAAAATCGGTTGAAAAATAACCGAATGAGAAAGAGAAGAGCTATAAGATATTTAATAGTTTCAAACTTTTTATTAAAATATGTATGTAAATTCGTCATTAAAATTTTTTACGTAACTACATTTTTAGTTTTCCGAATAAAATATCAGTATTTTAAATAAAAATTTTATTATTTAAATTTTCAGAGGTCTACGTAAGAGAGTAAATTCTATAGTTTTCCTTTGAGTTGAGGAGACTCTAAATCCAATTTTTACCGTGATATTTATAATTCAAACCTCTCAAAATGTTTATTTGCTTTTTAAGAATTTTTATCCGATTATTCTGCAATAAATTAAATAATTCCATAGGCTAATCCATATAATTCAAATTTAGAAATAGGACTTTACTCTCATTTATCGTTTCTCAGCATTCAATTTTTTATTTTTCTGAAAAACTTTTTTCATTATTTTTACACCTTTTTCCATATCTTACTTCGTTGGATGGAACTGGAGAATGTGAAAAAGGAATTGAATGCATTTGTTTTGCCGGGATTTTACCTGCTAACATCTGGTGTATATTTCTTTATGAGGTGCCATATCCTCGTTCCATCGCAAATACTCTCTCCACATTGACATTACTGTGGAATGAGTATACATCTACAGGTCTATCGAAATATCATTTTAACATTGATTGTTTCGCAGCCGCTATTCTGTTTAAAAAATGTCAACATATTTTTTCAAATTTGCAGTAATCAAATTAAGCTTGTCTGTGTTAAAAGCAAATTGAAATTTGTGGGGAACTAAATTCAAAAACGATGTTTTATATATTCGAATATTTGATACAGCGCATCCTTGAAAGTAAGATGATCTGATTTTTACGTACTTTTGAGGGATATCAATTACATTTTGTAATTAATTACACATGCAATTACTAATTACATGTAATTGTAATTAGAAATTATGAATGAATGAATAAAATTTGCCAAAAATAGGCTTTAATGTTTTTTGTACGGCACAAATTGGGCTGAATATTATGCCTTGAAATTCAACAACTGCGGTGATGCTTGAAGATTACATTCCTACTTCAAAAGTTATATGTAAATGAAGGTGAAAGAACGATTTTTTTTTTTTTTAAACATTTCCCAAATTTTCTTGTATCCGAAAAATGCGATCGTCACGCACCACCGCAGAATTTTAGAACTTGAAATCATTAACAACTGTGTTGAATGGCAAGAAATAATATTTAGCCCAATTTGTGTCGCGTTAAATGTAGTAGTAGTATTTTCTTGCTTCCAAGTTTTATTGTTGCCATTTTTTTCAGTGTATATATGCAGCAATAATAATAGTAAATGAAAGATAACTACCCAAGCTGTTAACATACATATTGCCTTAAATTCATAAAAAGTAAAAAAATCCAAGTTTTAATGTACACCATAAATTTCCGTTTTAGGACAAGTGAGGGACACTTTAATTACTAATTAAGGTAGCTGACTCTACCCCTGAAGCAATAAAAATCATTCGGCCTTTATACTCTGAAAATTAAAATGTAAATTTGTTTGGCATATTGCTAATTATATCTACAAAAAAGTGCTATATGCCTGGTTTATCTATTTTAGTTTAGTAGAAATTTGTTTTTAATTTTTGGCCGACCTTATGTTAGTATTTTTTACCTGGAGGACTTGTTTATGATCAGATTGTCTACAGTGATATTGAGTTTTGTTCTGATTGCTCGTTACCTTCAAAAGTTACTGGCCTGTAAATTCGGAAAATGTAAAGAATATTTTTTTTTCAGAATTTTCTACAATAAGGAGGTATAGCTTTTTTGCTTATAAAAATTACTTATTGATTTTTTTAAGACAACTTAAAGCGAATGCGTACAAAAGAGAAATCGGGACAAATCGGTAGGGACCAGCCCTATTTTAACATTTGAAAAATGCAGCACGAAAAAATTATTACGAAGCATTATTCTAGAAGTCATGTACCTGCCTGTAATACCAATTACTTGTATTAATAGTACGTATTTGAAAAGATCAACAAACCTTCCCTATTAGTGTTTTTATATAATTTACTAAGCAAAAACTTGAGAAAATGTACTAAAAATGTGTTTATATATATTTTGCATTGAAGTATGTTGAGGTTATATATTTTCAAACAAAAAAATATGATTTCGGACATGGTGCTACAAGTTTTCAGTCCGCCCTGGTAATTGCATATCAACGCTGGTTGTAAATAAAAAGGTTATCGACGTTATCGGTTTTCAAGAAGTAAGTAGCAATTATTTCACTGGCCTATATATAGTTCTTGAGTTTAAAAAAGGCTAACACTGGAAATAATATATATTCCCAATAGTAATGAAATTTAATTTAATTTATCACTGACGAGGCTTCTTATCTTGTCGGTTCAAATTTCCTTTAAAAGTTAAATTTTTTAAGTGATCATAGAGTTTCGTCCCTTTGGCTGCAGGACGCTTAATTTTCCTAACAATTGAGTTTTTAATTTCTTATTTTAAAAATCATTTCATCAATTAAACATAAAATTGTTATGAATATTTTAAGTTATCGTAGGTTTGCGGAGTTCCGAAGAAATATACAAACAAACAAAAAAGACAAATTCACAACTTCTTCTGTTTTGAAGTCAGGTAAACACTCTGCCTTAATAATGCATTATAATGTATAACTAAAAAGCCTTCAAATCTATAAATAAAACAATAACTTTCACTTTAAATATGTAAAACCCATTGTAAATTGTTTTATTGTAACAGGTATAAAATAATTCTTGCAACAAAAAAAAACCGACTTCAAAACAGACAAACTTAAAATCATGTTTCTTTAAGACGGTAACTATTGCGACACCCTGTAATTTCCGAATTCAAATTTTATACTAGTTATAGCGGTCGTAGCAATACAGGTTCATTGTAAATTTCAACCGTCTGTCTGTAACGGTTTAAAAGTTTGGTCATATACATCAAATTACCTAAACTATTGCGACACCCTGTAATTTATAATTTTAAATATTTATACTTATAATAACAGATATAGTAATGGACATTCTGTCTAATTGTTAAGTGTTTATCAATAACTGTTTAAAAGATAGGGTCATATATATCAAATGACGTCACCTATTGGGACACCCTTTAAATTCAAATTTTAATATAAAAACTTTTTAAAGAGGGCTTTGTCATACAGATTCTTTTTAAATTTTAACTTTGTGTCCATATGCATCAAATTACATCAACTATTGGGACACGCTTTAATTTCCAATTTTAAATATTTATACCTGTTGTTATACCAGACATAGTAGTGAACATTCTGTCTATTTTTCAAGTGTGTGTCTATAACGGTTCAAAAGATGAGGACATAATGGTCAGATTACTTCAATATGGGGACACCCTTTAATTTATAGATCCAAATTTTATACTTGTTGTAATAGCGGACTAAGCAATATAGGCTCTTTGTTAATTTTAACTGTCTATCTATAACAGTTAAAAGTTCGGCCATATATATTACTTTTACATTAACTATTGGGACACCCTTTAATTTCCATATTCATATTTTACACTTGTTATTTTAGCGATACAAGTTCTTTGTAAATTTAAACTGTCTGTCTATAACGGTTCAAAAGTTTGGCCATATATATATCAATATAAAGCAACTAATGGGACACCCTTTAATTTCTAAATTTAAATTCTAATTTTAAATTATAACAGACATAGTAACGAACATTCTGTGCAACTTTCATGTGTTTGTCTATAACGGTTCAAAAAATATGATAATAAAGGTGAAATTAAGTCACCTATGGGGTCACCCTTTAATTTTTAATTTTATTTTTTAATTACTTTTGTTATTGGGAGCTACAGTGATACGTACTTCTTTTTAATTTTAAATTGGTGACCTATAAATTTCATAATACACGTAAAAAACATGTATGTTGTATGGGGACACCCTTTAATTTTTAAACTTTTGAACTTCTTTTAAAATGGGACCAATCTGTAGCCATAACCTTTCTAATAGTGCAAAATTTTTCTTTTAAAATTGGTTCAGAAATGACCGAGTTCTGAAGGCACAAACATACAAAAAAAAGCAGACGAATTGATAACCTAGTTCTTTTTTTGAAGTCGGTTAAAAAAGTTTGAACTTGTGAATGTTTTAAAAGCGGACATGGTATCAGTGGCTCTGCAATTCATTTCTTTGTATTTCGTTGCTTCAATAGATTTTATACAATCAATCAAAATTTTCCAATGTTTTTCCACTAAATGTACACTTGTTTTTTTGCTATTGATCTTTACATGTTTCCATTAAATTTAAATAAATTGATTGCTTCATTTCTATTGTTGTTTCTATTATGTAAAAATTTTGCTTGCATTTTTTAACAGATTTAAATTGGTTATTCAACTGAAAGAAAATTTAATTAAAACTGTTACATTTTATACTTTCACTCTTAGCATTTTTAACTAACTATTGTTTTTCATTTAAAATTAAGTTTTCAAACTTTTTTATACAGTCTGTCAAGGAAATGTTTTTACATAGTGAAAATAGTTTTGGTCTTGACTTTTATAATAGAAATAATATTTTTTTACTTTTTTCACTAAATTAAATTTTATATATATGTTAATTATAAATAACATAAAAAAGGAAACTTAGAAAAAATAAGGATAAAACACAAGATAAAAAACAGAAAAACTTCCGAAATTTTGTTGTCAAGAAAGTGTTTTTACATACTAAGATAATATGAAGAAAAAAAAATGCGATGGTTATGGAATTATAAGATAGTCAGTAATTTGTATGGCAACCATAGGAATCTATCACGGCTTGAAGATATCCTTTGATGGAATGAACTAATTTTTGCACACATTCCGTTTGAATTTTATTCCATTCCTCAAAAATTACGGCTTTTAACTCATCTTGGCTTTTGTAACGCCTCTTAGCAACGTTTTTTTTTACAATTTTCAACTGCATAAACAAGTCAGGACTTTGAACAGGAGTATACGTTGCTTTGGTACAGATCTAGCAAACCATGTCCTTACCACGAGTATGAGCCTAATGTATGGGGTGAGTTTTCTGCTAAAACTTCAAATACCGCTTTCTATCAGTATAAACTCTATATTTATTTTTCCTGGACATTAAATGACCATTTAATATATTCAGGTACTTAAACGCAACCATTATGTTCACATTAAAAAAAATTATCCAACTCTCTTACTAGATAAGGACCTACAAACTATTACAGAAAGTTTTTCAAAATTTACTACTGGAATTATGTCTACCATTTGTAGGGGGTTTCCCCGTATGCTATTGGGTCCATCGTAATAGAAATGCAACATTTTGATCTCTTCGTAAAATATAACAACATCCCAGTAGTCGACAGGTTTGAAAATATGCGTTACAGTAAGGAACAATCGCCTTTCTTTGCGTTGCATTGTAAGCAATGGTCTCTTTCGGTCTCTTTCGAGCTACTTTTGATGAATACCCGTTCTACTGAGAGACTTGTCTTACCATTTCCTGGGAGACTGTCATGCTACATTCTTCTGTTAGTTAACTTGAAAGTATTTTTGTGGATATCAAAGGGTTTTTGGCTACATTCTTCCTTAAAACACGTTCTGTTCTTTTCAAAATCTTGCGAGGGTGGCCAGTTGGGAGCACTAATGTGATTTATTTAGGACTTAAAATATCTTAAATAGGTAGTGTTGTTATTAAACACATTTTAGACAAATCTTGCACAGTTTTTCAATTGCGAGATTAAAATAAACCAATTGAACTAGTCGATGTTACTTGAGCAGGCATTTTTAATTTCCACTAATTTGCCGTTTTTAACACGTACATATATAGATAAAATTGAATTAATAAAAAAATTAATTTAAACAATAAAAAGATTCTATTCCTTTATGATAAAACCCAAAAACAGAACATTTTTAATTATGTAAAAACATTTTCTTGACAGACTGTATTTAATAGTAAATGAATTTACTTACCAGTTTGTAAATATGTATATGTGTACGTAACATAAAACTGTGTAGTTGAATATTTTCATGTATGTATAGTTAAGAATAAATAGTTCATACATATGTAATATGTCCATCCATGGTTATAATTATAATACAAGGCAAACTCATTAGTACAACAACTACAACCACAGGCATTGCAGTATAAAAACTATTTCTAAAAAATAAAAGAATTTAATTTTAAAAAATTTTTTTGTTTTATTTATTTCTTTTAAAAAAATGTAAACAATATAAAAATAAACAGAAAACAAATTAGGAATTAGGAATAAGGCGAATATAATTTTGACACTCAAGAAAAAACCATATGATGACGAATTCGATTTAGTTTACGATCAAAATAATAATTATAATATTTTTATTTTGCATGACTTTTCTCCAAATTGTGACCTTACAGCTATAACCAAGTCGAATTAAATACTAGGGTAAACTGATAGTACAGTTAAGCATCTTCTTCTATATGTAATTTATACTCTCTTATGTCAAAATTTGTTTATATTTTCTTTAACAAAATTTGAAAATAAAAATTTATTTCACTCAAGATTATGTTCTTTTATTTTTATTTTTGACTTTTTTTCACTTCTTACTTTAAATATTATAATATATTTCGCAAAAACTAACAAAACTTTTGCGTTTTGTCTAACAAATTGTCTTCTTTTTAACCGACTGCTAAAAGAAAGAAAGGAGGTGATCAATTCGTCTGAATTTTGCTTTTTTATGTATGTATGTGCCCGCAGAACTCAGACATTTCTGAACCGATTTAAACATTTTTTTCTTTATTTGAAAGGTTATGCTTACAGTTTGGTCCCGTTTTACAAACAGTTCATTATATTAAAATTTAAAGGGTGTTCCCCATACAACATACATGTTTTTTACGTGTATAAAGAACCGTAAAAGGCACCAAATTAAAAATTTAAAAAATTGCGTATCACTATAGCTTCCAATAGCAGATATTTATAAAAAAATAAATTTTAAATTTAAAGGGTGGCCCCATAAGTGACGTAATTTGACCTATTTGAGACTATATTTTGAACCGTTATAGACAAAACCTTGAAAATTTGACAGAATGTTAATTACTATGACCGTTATAATAAAATGTATAAATATGAAAATTTTAAATTAAAGGGTGCTCCAATAGTTAACTTAATTTGATGTACATGGCCATACTTTTAAACAGCTGTACACAGACCGCTGAAATTTACAAAGAACCTGTGTGTTGTTAAGTCTGCTATAACAAAAATATGGCCCTATCTTTTGAACCATTAAACACAAACACTTGAAAATTAGGCGGAATGACCACTACTTTCTCTGGTATAATTACAAGTATAAATATTTGAAATTATAATGTAAACGGTGTCCCAATAGTTCATGTAATTTGATATATATGGCCCAACTTTTGAACCGTTATAGACAGATAGTTGAAATTTACAAAGAATCTTTGTGGCCAAGTCCTCTATAACAACAGGTCTTTAATTTAAAATTGTAAATTAAAGGGTGTCCCAATATGTGATGTTATTTGATCTATGTGACCCTATCTTTGAAACTGTTATAGACAGAGGCTTGAATGGTGTCCTCATAAAAAACGGTTGCTGGTGAATATAGCTTAAGTTTTGAACAGTAATAGGAAGAGGCTTGACATTCACATAGTCTACTTTTTTCCCTCTAATTTTGGCGCATCTAGCCAAGATGAAAATCGAAGATGATGATACTTGCAGACTATGCCTGGAAGACGCTGAGACGGTAGCGCATATTGTGTGTGAATGTCCAGCACTGGTTAGCGTAAGACTTAGGACCACGGGCAGAAGCTTGTTAAATGTGGATGCCATGGGGGAACTAAGCCTTAGACAAATCTTAGCAATCACTAAAGACACCGTGATGAGAAAAAATGACGATAATTCCCAGTCGACACTCTGAAATCACTAGAGTCTAGATTAAAGGCTGGTTGTAGCACGAGACTCAATGGTAGTAAGATTGCCGCTTATATCGGTTGTCTATAGTTATTGAGGACGGAGGGGTCGCAAAGGGACCCATTTAGTAGTGGTATGCTTCGTTATTCCCTCTACATTAATAATATTTGGTTTAAATCTTATTCTTACAGATTGCTTCTTACATTTTTAGTTTAGAACTGGTGCCCTTTTATCTGTATTGAAGTCGGTTTTTTTTTTAGCAAGAATTATTTAATTTTCTTTAGAATTTTTTCTTTGGATTTTTGGCAACTGTGGGTGTTTTTACACAAACAAAATTGCCGGTGGTTGTTTTTGTTGCCACATTGCAATTACCTAGTATTCAATTCGCCTTGGTTATAAATATCGAGTACATAGAGGGCCAACTCTCCGAATATCAAAAAGTGGCTCTAAATGTCTTCACACATACAGTACACATACAGTACGGTGAAAATTCACCACACATAGGGGTGTAAAATTTGAACAAATAGACACTATTAGGCGATATGTCGGTTTATTTTATTTATTTATTTATTTATTTATTGTAGTCAATGGATGTTATCCTTACAGACTATTACATAAGAACTTAAATTAGTAGAGATTTTATTATATTAGACAGTATTTAAAATTACAATTAAATTTCTTTTAATTATATTTAAATTTAAAGAGAAATCAATATTTTTATAAAAATTATTGAATTGATTGCATAATCGCACAAGAGGATCAGCCATAGCGTAATTCGTACTACAATTTTGAACAAAAAGAGGCATAAAGTTACGCATATTACGACATGGAACATTAAATTTAATATTGGCTAACAGAAATTCACAACAAGTATTACCATTGATAGTACTTAACATAAAAGAAACATTTAACATAATACGACGACTTTTTAGAGTAGGAAGTTTAATTAAAGCAAGCCTACTAGTATATGAAGGAAACCTCACATCGTCACGCCAATTTAAACCACGTAAGCAGAACAGCAAAAATTGTTTTTGAACAGATTCAAGAAGTTGGCAATGTACGTTATAATAAGGATCCCATATTACAGACCCATATTCCAGGATAGGTCTAACCAGAGCCACAAATAACTGTTTACATTCCCTATATGTAAATAATTCAAAATTTTTTCAAGATTTTAACAAAAAGTTAATTCATTTTGTAGACATTTGTTTGATGAAATTTATCTCTGTACAGTGTTGTATTTTTTTGTCTTTCTAAGGGGAGGAAAATTTTTACTACAAAATAATAAATATTTAAAATTAGTATTCAATCCGACATTTTTCGCACATCCATATATTAGCAGAAATACAAAATTCATATTTTCATTTAAATACAAAAGAATTATTTAATTTTAACATGCAAAATGAATGTAAAAAAAATATTCTTTGTTTACAAATCATTTGATGCAACTATTTGGACTTTAGGTGCTGTTTTTGTTTTTTAAGCCAACACTTTTACAAATTTATATAACAATACATTCTAAGACTTAGATTTTTTGACTGCAGTATTTATTCAGAAAAAAAATTATTTATGCAAATATGCAAAATTTGTTAAATATATCTTTTACAGATTAATAGAAAGCAAAAGTCATTTCTAGAATTCAATTATACAAGGTGCGAAAACTAGAAGTTACTTCTGAGGGTAAGAACACAGTAGAAGAAGAAGTTACTCAAACATTTAAGCAGGTATAGGATAAGTATCTAGGCAAAATAGATGCTAATTGCTTTAGAAAAAACTACAAAGCTTTAATTAAACGAAATAGTTCAGTTTCGCCAAGAGGCAATAGTTTACGATCTATATGTTTTAAAAGCTACAGAGTGAGTCATTTAAAGCGAATCTGTAAAAAATAAAAAAAGAACCAGATTTATTTCGCCTCAGATATAAAAAAGATTTACAGGGGGCACCGTTGTAAACAAAGACTGCTGACGCTGTAGAAATGTTGAAAGACATGCGAGGCTTGCTGTCAATAATAAATCCCGATCTAATAAAGTTGAGTACTTTTCCTAGGCAATTTGCAACTGTATACGGAAAGATATAGGTCATATTATTCAGCGGTAGGTGTTTATTGTTGCCGATATTATACGTAAAGTAATAATTGGTTTTGACTTCTTGATTTTTAATGGTATTAATATCGAAAATTCCCCTAAGCATTGGATATAAGAGCGTTGTAGAACCTTTTACTCACCTATAAATGAAAATTGTAGAGCGATATGAAAGTATTTAATCTGTAGTTCTTTGCTAGTTAAGTTTTTCGGAATACACAGAAAAAAACTTTTGCACAAGGTTTTAATTATTTTTTAATTCAATAAAGTTCAATGAATTTTTTTAATTGATTAAAATGAATATTTGTTTAAAACATAACAAAAAAATTATAATTAAATAATTTATTGATTCAATTTTCAATTTCAAAATTTTAATCTGAAACCAATTAAAACCTTTAATTGGTAAAAATATTTTTTTCTGTGTATTAAAAGTTGTAAAGGGTTAAAAATTAAGGGCCAATGTCGATTTTGAATAAAACACAAATTATTTAGAAAATTATTTTCATTTCTTTTTATTTTGATAATATTATAATATGAGTATGGTTTAATTATGCATGGAACAAAATATCGACCAAATAGTCGCCGCGACCTCGGGGGCACACGTCAATCCGATGTTCCAAATTTTCGATTACGCTGAGGCTTAATTGAGGTTATATGCCGTTAACGTGCCAAATTATCTCATCCTTTAGCACTTGAATTCTTGCTGGGTTATCGACTTACACCTTTTCTTTAAAATAACCCCAAAGAAGGAAGTCCGACGATGTCAAATCACATGATCTTGGCGGCCAATTGACATCGCCACCACGTGAGATAACACGGCCATTGAATATGTCGCGCAAAAAGCCATTGTTTCGTTAGCTGTGTAGTAAGAGGCACCGTTCTGTTAAAACCACATATCGTCTACATCCATATCTTCCAATTTGGGCCATAAAAATTCGTAAACGTCTCACGATAGCGAAAACCACTCACAGTAACTGCCTGACCGGCCTCATATTGGAAAAAATACGGCCTGATGATGCCGCCAGCCCATAAACTGCACCAAAGAGTCACGCTTTGTGGGTGCATTGGTTTTTCGACAATCACTTTTGAATTATCACTCGGCCAAATGCGGCAATTCTGCTTATTGGCGAAACGAATCCACTGAGGTGAAAATGTGCCCATCACTAAGGATGCTTTTCTTCGAAAATTGATCATCCAACGTTGCCATTTCTTGCCACCATTCTGACCATTGACAACATTTGAGTCAATTGCACTTTGTAAGCGTGTAAATGCAAGTCTCTTTATGCATAATGTTCACCAACGACGAGCGTGAGAGGTGCATTTGTTGTGTACGACGACGAGTTGAAGTGCACGATATACATTTTGATTTGAACCGTCATTTTCATAATAAGACTGAATAACTTTAACGCGTTGCTCGATTGTGTATCTCTCCATGGTTCAAATTGAGTAATTAAATGATAGTATTTGTCTACAAATTTAGTAGTGATGAAGCGAGAAAGCAATAATATAAGTTACATACATATGTATATGCGTTCTTAATTTTAATATATTTTAGAATTTCAAAAAAGAAATTAGAAAATGTTGTGTTTACTTTTCGTTTCGTTTACGTTTTTTTCAACGCAAAGCACAAACCTGGATTCTGGATTTTCAATAAAATTCAGTTTTTCTTTCTTTTGTGCTCTTCTTTCTCTACATTTTTGGTACACTTCTAAGCAAGTTAGGACTTTCTAGTTTTCACCACGAAAGAGCGTCTCAAAAACTATCGAAAACAAAAAAAAAAGTGGAAAGTTTTTTTTTGGAGTCATAAGCCACATTTTCGTAGACCGGGTCACATATAGTAATAACGCCATTAATTAGTTGTTTTTTATAGTTGAAAGATGTTAAACCATGTGATTTAAACAGTGACCGTCAATAAGACTTATACAAAACTTAATAATAAAACATTAAAGTATAATAGGAATCCTCCGAAGAAACAAATTTCAACAATATACATATTTACTGCTGCAAGAAATGCTACAAAATCTATTCTGATAAAATAATTTTTTTGCATAAAAATGTTTATTCCAAATTTATCCAAAATTAGATTTTCCATTTTATTACAAAGAAGAATTATTGTCTATCGGACATATCTGCGAGAGCTATAATTAAATTTATTTTTAGTGCTTCTTCTGTGAGTTTTTGATTTTCTAGTTAAAAGGATTTTGGTAATTGTGTGTTCTCTACTAAACTCTTATTTAAATTTACTGACAAATTGACATCAAATTCGAATAATGGATGTTATTCAGTTGGTAGGATTTTTAAAAGTTTGTGCGCAATACAAATCATGAATATATTTGGTAATTCGACATGTATTGATGCTTCTGTCCTAGTTAAAGATGACCATTGGTTTAAAATGCTATAATCAAATGGCGGTGACGTCAATGAAAATGTTGACATGGTTTTTAATACCAATGACAGGACAACAATTTTGTTGATGCTGTGGATGACAATGATACGTTTGAAGTAAACAACATCTATAATGTATTACTGTATTTGATGGGCAAGCAAATTTTAAAATTATTCCTGAATTTTGCGTATTTCTTTGAAAATATTCAGCAGTCAATGGCATGCCATTTTTATAATTTTTTTTGGAATCATTGGCTTTTTGTACTACCACAAAATTTACTGTATTTAAGGGATAATCATATTAAATTATTGAGAATATTAATATTTTTCATATACTTTATAGCATAATATAATGTAGCGTTATTTATACATTTTTAATTATTTTTGAAAATGTTGAATAAATATTTGCTAAAAACAAAATTATTTTAAATCTAATAAACCAATAAAGCCCTTGCACTTTGTAAACAGTTGACCTGTTTTATTGGAATGAAATAAAGTTTGCTAATATAGAAAAATAAAAAATATATATCAGATTAAAGTTGCTTTAACATATTTTTTATGTGTACACCGAAAAAAATAATACCTATATCACTTGAATTTTTCATAAATAGTATTAATAGAATATGATTTTTTTCCTAAACTTTCCTCACTCAGCTTATGAACATCGTAATAAAAAATATGAATCATACATAGCGTGTGTTTATAAAATATTTATGTATGAACATATAAGTAAAATTAAGGAAATTTTTAAATAATTCAAATTTTCTTTTCCTTGTGTGATTTGTGTGAAGTGTGATTTGAAGTGAGTTTCAAAATTACTTTTACAAGGATGATTCCTTAGAAGCATATGTAATATGTCCATATACATTTTTAAAACTGTTTGAAATGCAAACGTTTAGTTATAAAACGAATTTATAATATATACGGTTAAACTAACATATATCTGCAAGACATGGGGGAATTCCAATACATTTCAATTACAGTCGAACACCGGTTAAAAGCAAAAATCGCTTTATTTAAATTAAAAATTCTTAGCTTTTAATTGTTGTGAATCTTTAAGCCTTTTAGTTCGTTTGAAGTCAAATTCGCTTAACTGAAAAATCGGTTAAGTGACACACAATTTGTTAGCATAAATGAATCGAACACTGCTTATAAAAAAAAATATTATAATGAAGCTTCAAGTAAAATAAATGATCCAGAACAAATATTGTGTCAAACATATTTAAAGCAATCCAACCAAAAAAAAAAATAAGACTATTTCCACACAATCGTTTAGTAGAAAATAGAATTTAAGTAGTAAAAGTGCGCATTTTTACCGAGTTAAAGGAAGTGCGAAATTGACAGCACCTTTTATTTATGAAAGCGGTTTGCAGAAATATACAATAATATTAGAATTTTATACAAATTTTAGAATGTTATCCAGCGTTGGGTACCTCTTTATAAAGAAATTCCATAAACAATAACTGAAGCACTATAGTCATAAAATTTGGTGTAGATTACTTTGAAAGCATAATCAAACAAAATATTGTCAGGATGCCTATGACGTGGCGGGCACAACTTGTAGTTAACAAAATTAATCTGCTTTGAAATTAAATATACGCCAGTTTTTTTAATGTCATATGCTCACTTCGCAAAGAAACCCGTTTTCACTTATCTGAAGTCCTCATAATTGAAAATTCCGGATAAATGAAAAATAAATCATGTAAAATTTTAAGTTTATCTTAAAAATGAATCATTCGCCTTGTAATTTAAAACAACAAAAATGCTATTTTGAATAAAATTGCTATTTTGAATAAAATTGACAATAAATACAAAAAATGTATTCATTACTTTCAATGTTCATTTACATATAATTAATTGGAAATTTTCAATTACAAGTAATTGTAATTGAAATTTTTCAATTACATGTAATGTGCAATTAAAAACTCAATTACAAAATTTGAATGTAATTGTAATTTCCATTTAATTACTAAATTACATGTAATTTAGTAATTAAATGTGTAATTAATTACAAACTGTAATGGATATCCCCAACATCTGATATCTGCTGACATCCATATGCTTATATAAATATATATTTGTCATATACAAAAAATGCATTTGTCAGCGTATTAGATATGTTAGGCTTCCACTCGATATGTTGGACGGGACAACCCTTTGCGTCTTAACATATGATAGCAAATCATATTTTAACTTATAATCTAGCATTCGATATTTGTGTCTATACCATATGTTGAAGTTCATGTAATTATAATCATACTATTTGCTTACTCTTACTGATATATGTATGTTGATAAATTTTAATAATACCTTATTAAGTGTTATTCATACTTTATATTTAATTTTTTTTTATCGTAAGCTATTTATTATAACATATAAGTGAATTGTTTGTCAAGGGTAAGTTCGTTTAATCTCTCTACTATTTATAGGGTTAAAAAAAATTATTTTAGACGCCATCAGAATGTAATATATGAATAAAATCTCCTATATGTAGTGTTTACATGTCAATATCATCTATTTGACCAACCAAACTCAAATAATTGAATGCGAGAAATTGTATTGCAATCATCTATCTTCATCTGGTGAGAATACCACTTAGGCCTTACTCACAAATTTTTGTGTGTGTTATAATAAATAGTTTTACTAATAGGTTCGGTTGAGCATGCCATTAAGGCCTATTATGATGACCCCAAAAAATAATCTAATAATAATAGTTCAACTTTTGTAAAAGCAAATCGATTTGAAAAATTAAGTAGTCTAAGCGATGAGATGAAGATGTGTTTTGTGTGAAATTATATAGCGAATTGGAAGAAGAGCAGTCACTACAAAAAATTTATATCTTACAATTTCTCTGTTTGTTGTCAACATCAATGTATAAAAGCGGTGGATCGACTTTTTTTTAACATTTATGTCAACAGCAGGGGTAGTATATTTAAAGTTTTAAATCCACTATATCTCAAAAAGTAGCTATCATATTGATCTGAAATTTCATGCTATCCTTAACATAAGTGGAACTGGATAACTCAGGTCGGAGATATTTTCATTTTTTTAATCTTACTGCTTACGTCTACAGCTGCATACCCGGATATATTTAGGAAAACACATGAAAATGTATTAATATTCCATACCTAATAATAGCAGGAAATTGAAAGCAATCTTTATTTTTCAGTACAAGTTTTTAAAATAGTACAAAGTTAAAAGTATAATTAAAAAATAGAACAATATTATTATTATTGTACAAATACTTTATTTTCATTGAGTCTCGTGCTCACTAGCCTTTTACTCTCATTTTTTATGTTAGCCTTTTTCTAAGCACAGTCTGCAAATATCATCTTACCGCTATTTTCAACTTGGCCAGATAATACTTGAGAGTCCGTGACATGTAATAACGCAGTTAACTATTTGCAGAAAAAAATTCTTAAAAAATTTCATGATTCATGAGTGATACCAAATCAAAGCATATGAAATACCCTTTAAAATGAGCTTTCTACAGAACTGGATTTAGAATATATTTAATCCTCGAGCGCATATGCAAAAAAGCGACATTTTTCAATTTTGATAACTGTGTAGCGGAAAAACTGTAAGAGATAGAATTTTTTAAAAATCATATTTGGATTCAGGGAGTCAAAGAATATAAATAAAAAAAGTTTCAATAAAATGTGAAGTAGTCATTTTGAGTGCCTTGTTGATTTGACCTGGAATTACCCTATTGCTAGAAAGGTAATAAACATTTAACAGAAATTTTAAAAATGACAAGCATTAATTTTCTTTTATAAAAACTCATCATGAAAAACTTAACTTGTTCCTTTCATAAATTCTAAAATCATCTACCTGTTTTTTGATAAAAATACAGATACATTTTGTTTTAACTTTTGATCTCTTTGTCAGATACCCACAATAATTTAGAACATTTTTTGCTTTTTAACATTAATATGTTCATATGCAGTACTACTACATACAAATTTTGTGTGGGCAATGTTATGGGCAATGTTATGGTCCTTAATATTTATAGCATTTTTAGTTATATTTATTTTTTACAGAAACTAAAAATCATTTATACGGAACAGAGATTTTTACTTTGTAAAGGAACAGAGGAAATAATTACTTGTATAAATCTTTCGTTTTAAATTTCCTTTTAAATTGCAATTTCGGCCAACATAAACTTTACTTACGGGTGTAGATATCGTACAAACAATTTTAAATTTCGTTTAAAATATTTTTCAATTGCAAAGAAGAAGAAATATAAAAAAATTCGCACCTACAAACATATATGGCAGAAGTAACTAAAGAAAGACAACACAAGTTTTGTTTGTAATATATGTTTGTTATTTATTTGTTCTGAATTTAGCTTTATATAAATAAAATATACTAAAATTGGTTCGTTACACATATTTGTATGTCCTTAAAAAAGTAAATATTTATAAATGTGTGAAAATAATTTACTCAAGCAGTCAAGCAAAAAAGGAATTATAAAGCAACTCTGCGTATATATATTTTTAACAAAAAAACAAAGCTAATGCCTTTCGGTCTAATATTTCTAACGCTACTATTTCACTTATAATTAAATCAATGATTTATTTATTATATTCTTAAAAACAACGTAATATTATTGTTGCAACTTTAATATGATAAAAAATATAAAATTTAAGTACATCCGGTACTTGTTTAGTAAAAAACTACAGGTTGGAGTCTTACCACTTAAGTGTATTGTTATTTGTTGCCCTTCTATCATATTCATCACCTACATCCCTTGTTAGACATCGTATTTTGGTATGATCCATTTTGAAGTACTTGTTTCAATAGCCTTTTTTTGACAGATCACGTGTGAGTCGTGTCATGCTGTCATGCTATTTTTGTTTATTATTGTTTGGCATTTCATAATGGAAAGACTTACGCCTGAATCGCTTCACTCTATGGGCTTTTGAAAAGTTCCAAGAAGATCCGACATTTTCGTGACAAATTTTGTTTAGCGATAAGGTCTATTTCTGGTATGTAAACAAACAAAATTGCCGCATTTGGGACGAAGAGCAACCTGAAGAGATTCAAGAGCTGCCACTTCATCCAGAAAAAACAAAGATTTGGTATGATTTGTGGGCGGGTGGAATCATCAGTTCATATTTCTTTAAAAATGATTCCGGTGCGAACGTAACCGTCAATTTCGACCGTTATCGTGCCATGATAACCGATTATTTGATTCCTGAAATTAAAGCTCGTGATCTCGGCGACATTTGCTTTCAGCAAGACGGGCGCCACTTCCCACAAATTGCATCAATCAAAGGATTTATTGAGAGAACATTTCGGTGAGCACATAAATTCATGTTTTGGGCCGGTCGATTGGACACCAAGATCATGTGATCATATCATACGCAGTTATACTTTATCCTTTGTGGATATGTAAAGTCAGGCCTTGGAGGAAAAGAGCACACGTATCATTCGCCAGTTACCAGTCGAAATGCTCGAACGAGTCACCGAAAATTGGACTCAACGGGTGGACCATCTGCGACGTAGCAACGGCCAACATTTGATAGACATAATCTTCAAAAAATAAATGCCAAAGAATGTTGTTTTAAATGATAATAAACATTCTCCATTAAATTTTAATTTTCTGTGTTTTTTCTTTAAAAAAGTAGGGAACCTCGAAATGGATAACCCCTTATAATAAACAATTGTTTATTAGGGCTTTCATTTACAAGCCGTTATAATTGTAATTTAGAAATATGTTAACGCTCAGCGTTAACTTATCTTTAAATTAAAATTGTGCAATTCATATACTGAAATATTAAAATCTCAACTAATATGGTTATAAATGAATTTAGTTGGCAAATATGTAAAAATTATATATACTTAGCAAAATATTAGAAATACTTTATGTTAAGATTTTGTTGTGGTATTCTAAATTTCCTACTGGGTAATTGTTTGTTAATATCCATATTTTTGTCCACTAACAAAATTACTTGCTTTATTTTAATACAATTTTTACCGATATACATATATTTACCTACATATATATGTGAAATTATTAAAACCTTTTGTAGTTTGGACAAACAGTTACTCCAGTCTTTCTTCTAAGACAAATTATATTTTGTAGTCAAATTAAAAACGAACTTTTAATAACACACAACAAACTTTTTATATATAAATAAACTAAAGTGTAAGGAAGCAAATTAACAGCAAAATTTTTCATTGGAAAATTATTTGCTATGTGGACAGAAACAAGCTGCTGTCCTGTCTTCTCCACTTGCCATATAATAACTTACATTTAATATTACCTAATTCTGTTACTCGACTATAAACTCCACAGTCTGGAGTGGCCTACACTCACCTTTACCATAACTCGTGGTGACAGATATTTTTATGGATATTTTATACAAAGAATAAAAGTTCAAAGTATATTCAAATTGAAAAATTAATTATTTACGGTTTTGGGTGTTTGTAAACTACTCCTTGCCTCTTTCCGATTACGTCCAAAAACTATACAGCCTCTCATCTCCATATACTTAAGGCACGTACTGAATTTCATTGCGATATATCAAACGGTATGTATGACCTGTAGAGACTCCACAAAAATAGTTGCATACATAACCAATATACAGCATCGCGAAAATAGGTAAAATGGATCCAGGAGACGTCGAAATTTATAAATCCATTGAAATCCCGACATCACTTTTACACGATTACTATACTTTACCTATACTTCGTATGGTAAAGTAAAAAGTAAGTTGTAATTAAACTAGTTCCTAACTATTAAATTATTTCCTACTAGCTGTACCCGCCACGTCGTGGGCATCCCGATAATATTTTGCTCGATTTTGCTTTGAAAGTATTCCACACCAATTGTAAGACTCTTACTTTTAGAGTTATTCAGTTATGGTTTATGTATTTGCTTTATATAAAGGTACTAATCCCTGGATAAAAATCTAAAATTTTTAAAAAATTATAAAAATTTTTGTAAAGCTCTCTAAAAGGTGTTTAAAACAATGTAATTACACAAAGTTAAAATCAAATTTTATTCAATTGGCACCATCTGTTGCGCAATTTTGTTTAAAATATCCTACTTTCAAAAATAAAAGGTGTGCAATCATGTTTAAAATATCCCAGGTTTTAAAATATCCCACTTTCAAAAAAAATATCTCATTTGAAAACGAATATTTAAGTACCTTTATACCGGAAATTGCGTACTTTCACTGCTTTTTATCCACTTTCTCTTGGAAATGAGATATATTTATATATAAATATATAAATGTATTCTATATTGAAGTCAGCATGCTAAGGTACTACTTCACAACATTTTGGTAAAATCCATCCAGTAGTTTTTAAGTGATGCAAAAAAAAAGCAGACAGACAGACGGAAATGAGATACTATATAGATGTACAGGGTGGGCCAAAAGAAACCAAGGGCTCTCCAAAAATTTGTCTTAAAAGTGCCATTGTGTCTCGGGCAGTGGCTCCGTCCTGCTGAAACCACATACCAGGTCTGTTTTCAAGAGCAGGACGTAAAAAATTTTCTATCATAAACCGATACCGCTCTCCATTTACGGTTACAGCACTTCCATCTTCATTCTCGAAGAAGTAGGGCCCAATGACATTTTCAGATGTGATCCCACACCATACTGTACACCTGATGGGGTGCAATTGGCGTTGATGAATGGCTCTTGGATTTTCAGAACCCCAGAACCTACAGTTCTGCTTATTAACAAAGCCATTCAAATGAAAATGAGCTTCATCACTCATAATCAAATTTTCAATAATGTCGGCGATATGCTCTTTGCGTTAAAATAATTGATCTCTGGTTTAAATAATACAATTCCAAGTGTTGTCTATATAATCTGAAAGAAAAAATAAAAAAAAGTTAATAAACAAAAAAGTTATTAAACTTTTACACCCCTTGGTTTCTTTTGGCCCACCCTGTAGTTACAAAATGTTGTTTTTTATAACTTTATTTATAACTTTATTTATTCAAATATAACTAAACTAACAGTAAGTGGTCATATATTAAAATTAATTATAATTAATTAGTTCCAGCCAATGCCGGGCACAAATTTATTTTGAAGTAAGTGTTTATCTCTCTGGTTGAATTTAGTCACGGTCGTTCAGGATGTTGCGGGCCAGCGGATTTGCATGTCTTTCGTTCTTCTTTAAATAAGTTAATACATGTTTCATTCAATGGCACGTTTAGATCTTTGTGGATGTTCAAGAATCCCATAACATCATATTAGATGGAGGATCGAATTGTATAGCAGGTGTTTGCAATCTAAGCTGAGTGAAGAATCAGTCAAATTAGACTGCTTTCAATTTAATATGGCTCTTTAAAGTAAGGCGGGGATCAAGATGTATACTGTATTTGACTTCAGAAACTTTAGGTATAATGAAATGTGCATAGCGGAACATGAGTCTCTACGCAGTGTGAACGTTATATAAGTACACTTTTGTCCGTTCACCTTTATTCTTCAACCAGTTTTTTAAATTTAATAAGTGGTCTTCTAGATCTCGTGATGCAATTTGGTGACTGCATAGAAAAGCTGTGGCACCAGCAAATATACCTTGGGGTACTCCGCCGTCAATTGGCTGAGGAGAACTTAAAAACTCAGGTTTTTTCAGTATAAACTTTCGATTAGTTAAATAACGTTCTAATACTAAGTTATAGAAGTTTTAAGCAAATTTAACTTTAGCGCAGAACTCAGTCATTTCTGATATGCTTACGGATTGGTCCCATTTTAAAAGATGTTCAGAATTTTAAAAATTAAAGGTTGTCCCCATACAACATACATGTTTTTTACGAGTATTATGAACCGTAAAGGGCACCATTTTAAAATTAAAAAAAAATCTGCTTATTGCTGTAGCTGCCAATAAGAAAATAATAAAAAACTAAATTTAAAACTTAAAGGGTGTCCCCATATGTGACGTCTATTTACCTATTTTGCCCTATCTTTGAACCATTGTAGACAATCACTAGAAAATTGGACAGAATGTCCTATATTTATAATCAGAAATTAAATATTTATTATTAGAAGTTAAAAGGTGTCCCAATAGTTGATGTAATTTGATGTATATTGCAAAACTTTTGAACCGTATCAGACACACGGTTGAAATTTACAAATAACCTGCATATCTAAGTCCGCTATAACATCAAGTATAAACTTTAAATTTGCAAACTAAAGGATGTCCCCATAATTGATGTAATTGGACCTATCTGGCCCTATCTTTTGAACCGTTATAGACAGACAGTTATTAAAATAAATAAAAAAATATCTGACGTCATTTGTCATATATGGCTTTATCTCGTTATGTATAGAGGTAGCTTAATCAGCATTTTATTGCTAGTTTTACCAACACCAGTCGCTTTCGTGTTGTTTAAATCAGTTATTTCCCTTTCAATACCGAGGAGCTCAAAGCTTGGTAATTGCCAGACTAACATCGATAGGTGACAGCTCAGCTATATCAGTCGAGACATTTGGAGTAAAGACATTTCTTGCCCACCCCAAACGAAGTTCGCAAGGGAGGTTGGGATATGGCTGGTCGTTTTAAGTTTCTACATTACGCCATAATCAATAATAATGTTGTATCAAAATTGGCCAGGTAATTTGAAAATGGAAGCTATTCTTCGGCTGCTCTTTACGACTTTTCGTACATTATTTTAGTCTGTTCTTAAGTTGGGGACATCTGTGTGATTGCCACTCTCTTCGAGCACTTTCTGTTTCAGTCAAGAGCAGTTTGATAGCCGCAGAACAAATTTGTTTCTACCTAGTTTGTTGTCGGGTTGTTGTCCTGTGTTAAGCAGCTAGCTTGAGATTTTTCTCAAATCAGTACATTCTCCGAAAAATTAAAACTAATTTTAAACAAATGCGGGTTCATGTTGTCGGTGATGTTATATAGGATCAATAGTAGGTGAATGTAAATTATCATTTGGTATCATGGGTTGTTAGGACAATAAATTTGCAAACGAATTTTATATTAGGCTTCAGTTTCTATATTCTCTCTAACTACTCTGTACGATTAAAGGAATATTTTTTTTTTCAAAGAAACTTTTAAAGAAAAGTGAGGAGATTTTATTTGAAATTATATCCATCTTAAGCGTTCTTCTTATCTATCAATTTACGCCCGGCGCTATTTAATTTTAAACAGAAATTTTCGAAAAGGAATACTATAAATTTTATTTTATTCAACAAAGTATAGCACTTCCCAAAGCTTTCCCCTTTTATGACCTTTTATTTTTTCTTTATTAATTTGAATTTAAGAAGTGAAAAAAGCACTGCTTTATTTAAAACTCAGTTGCCGTTACTAAAAATTTTGCTGGGTCTTAGTCATATTTGTTTCCTTGTGGACAAAATTTTACAAAAAATAAAGAATATAGAAATCTTAGAATAATTCCAATTTGAGTAACTTAATTTCTGATATCCACACATTTTTAACCGACTTCAAAAAAAGAAGGAGGTTATCAATTCGTCTGAATGTTGCATTTTTAATGTTTGTGCGCGCAGAACTCAGTCATTTCTGGACCGATTATTTTCTTTATTAGAAAGGATTGGTCCCATTTTAAAAGAAGTTCAAAATTTAAAAAATTAAAGGGTGTCCCCATACAACATACATGTTTTTTACGAGTATTATGAACCCTAAAGGGCATTATTTTAAAATATAAAAAACTGTGTATTACTATAGCTGCCAATAACAAAAAGTAATAAAAAAATAAATTAGTCAAGTGCGAGTTACACTCACACACGTAGGGTTCCGTACTATGTTCAGTATAATTTAAAAATTCCAGTTGTTTATTTCTTTATATCTTATGGGCACCCTTAAATTTTAAAATTAAAGTAATATTCGCGAAAATTGCATCATAACTAGAACACCATTTAAATTTTAATATGTAATTGATTTTATAGCGGCTATGGTAATACACTTTCTATTAAAATATCAGGAGCCTACCTATTGTGGTTAAAAAAATAAGGTAATATTCGTGAAAAACACGTTACTAATGGACACACTTCAATTTTAAGTATTTGTTATAGCGGCCGAAGTAACACATTTCAAGAGGGTATCTATTATGGTTTATAAAATCTTGTCACTGTTGGAACACCCTTTATTTTATTATTCATTATAGTGGCCATGGCAACTTCCTTTCTATAAATGTATTACGAGTCTACTTATTGCGATTAAAAAATAAGACACTATAAGTGAAAAACATGTCACTGTTGGAACACCCTTTAATTTTTAGTAATTGTCATATCAGCCATGGCAACACATCTTCTGTACAAAATTTCAAGAGTCTACCTGTTACGGTTCAAGAAATAAGGTTTTATACATGCAAATCACGCCACTGGCGGAAAACCCTTTAATTTTTATTATTTGTTATAGTGGACGTAGCTATACACCTCCTGTAAAAATTTCAAGATTCCACCTATTCATTCAAAACTTAGGATATATACATGTAAATCACGTCACTATTGGAATCCTTTAATATTTAAGTTCAATTTTGTATACTTGTTTATAAAACAAACATAGTTTTAATTACAGTCTGCAAATTGTAAGTGGTTTCCTTTTACAGCTCAAAAAAAAGACAAAAAGGTAAATAACACGTCACTTTTGGAACACCCTACGTTTTAGTTTTTTTTGCTATTGTGGCCGCAGTAATACACTTTTGGTAAAATTTTCAAGAGTCTACCTATTATGGTTCAAAACTTAGGCCTTACACATACAAAGCACACCACTATCGGAACACCCTTTAATTTTTAGGTTTATTATTTTAGACTTGTTTATAAAGCGAACTAAGTTTTAATTACTGTTTGTAAGAAATAAACACATATTCGTAAATAACACCTCTCTATCGGAACACCCTATAAGTTTTAATATTTTTGCTATAGCGGCCATAGTTATACACCTTTGGTAAAATTTTCAAGAGTCTACTAATTAAGGTTCAAAACTTAGGCCTTATACATGCAAATCACTCCACTATCGGAACACCCTTTAATTTTTAGGTTTATTTTTTAGACTTGTATATAAGGCGAACTACGTTTTTATTACAGTTTGTAAATTTTTAGTGTATGCCTCCTACAGTTCAAGAAATAAACACATATTCGTGAATAACACCTCTCTATCGGTTATAGCGGCCATCGCTATACACCTTCTGTGAAAATTTCAAGAGTCTACCTATTATGGTTCAAAACTTATGCCTTATACATGCATTTCACACCACTATCGGAATACCCTTTAATTTTTAGTTTTATTTTTTTATACTTGTTTATATAGTGAACTAAGTTTTAATAACTGTTTGTAAATTTCAAGTGTATCCCTCCTACAGTTCAAGAAATAAACACATTTTCGTAAATAACACCTCTCTATTGGAACACCCTATAAGTTTTAGTATTTGTTGCTATAGCGGCAGCAACTATACATCATCTGTGAAAATTTCAAGAGTCTACCTATTACGGTTCCAGAGATAAAAGGCGCTGACAGACGGACAGACGGACAGATATTGTAGCGAAAACAATAGGGTTTCGTTTTTACACTTTGTGTACGGAACCCTAATAAACTTAAAAATTGAAGGTTAGCCCAAAGGTGACTTCAATTGACCTATACGGTCCTATCTTTAGAACCATTTCAGACAAACACTTTCAAATTGGATCACATGTCCGTTATAATAACAAGTACAAATATTTATAATAAGACATTAAAGTGTGTCCCAATAGTTTATGTAATTTGATTTTTATGGCAAAACTGTTGAACCAGAACAGAGAGACGGTTCAAATTTACAAAGAACCTGTATTTCTAAGTCCGCTATAACAAGAAGTATAAATTTTGATGTAATTTTACCTATCTGGCCCTTGAACCGTTATAGAAAAACACTTGGAAATTCGACAAAATCTGCACTACTATGTCCTTCGGTATAATAACATGTATAAATATTTAAAATTATAAATTAAAGGGTGTCTCATTAGTTGATGTAAATTTATGCATATGGCCAAACTTTTAAACCGTTATAGACATACTGTTGAAAGAATCCTTTATAATAAGTGTTTTGTACATTAAAGGGTGTTCCAAGAGGTAATATTTTTTAACATATATGGCTCTATCTTTGGAACCGTCACTTTTTATTACTGTGTCAGTAACCATAAGTGTAAACAATGAAGGTTGTTCTCATATCTGACGTAATTTGTGGTATATGGCATTATCTTTTGAACATCGTTTTAAATTTTTAGTTTAGATTTGATGTCTATATTAGGCTGGAACGTTTGTATATGGCAGAATATAAATGTTTGTATAACCCGTTTAAATAGTGATAAATATTTGTCGTTTTATGTGCCAAGTTAGTCTACATAGTTTTAATATATAAATGGTATATAAAAACATGAAAAATATTTTTTTTAATATACTATTTTTTCTTTGTTGTAGTTAGATAGGGGTAGGTATAATATTTTAATGATTTGTTTGACTAAAACTTATTTAATGTACTTAGCATGGTCCTTTTATTTATATAATACAGTTTTTGCAGATCCAAAAAAAAAATTAAATTTGCTAAATTTCAATAAATTTGGTTCTGCGGCATTTGGATTTGAGGCACCTCTTACCCTACTCCGATCGTCTTTAAACTTTACAATTGACTTAACAATAGCAAATTACAAATTTCACTATTAGATATTGAAATTAAAAAAAATATTTTTTCGTTCCACCCTAGCTTATATATCTGTTTTGAAGTCGGTCGGCAAGAATTATTCACATTAATATTATTAAAAGAATAATAACAACAAGCAATATATTTTCTCATTATGAAGAGAAGCATAAGTTACATTAACGTTGGATATTAAAGCAGTGCCTTGCTTTAAGATCCATTAAATTCTCCTCCGTTTTTAAAAGTATGGACATTTGCACATGTTACTTGTAATAATATTGATAAAAAGGGCTTATGTGAAATAAACATAAATAGGGTTGTTCGTAATTGAAACTAGGGTGGTCCCTATTTTAACATTCATAAATTTATACCTTAAAAAAATTTCAAACTATATATCAGTACAATCGTGTAGCATACTTCTACTTTAAGATTGCTACCGTGAATCCAACATGTAGGTATTGTGCGCACGGCCTACTCTGTTAGTATAGCAACCCAAGCATCATTATTACCAAGGATAATTAAAGACAAGGTTACGCCATCACGAAAATAAAATTGAACTTTTCTGCGCATTTCGTCCGAATGACGACACGAAAATATCTACCTCTTGGCTAATAATTCTAACTGAGTTTTTAATAAAAATGTTGAGAGTTTGTGTGGAGGAATGCAAATTTTTTCTTATTACTTAGATTTTTTGTACGTATTTTTTTGAAGCAATTTGTTGATTACAGATTTATATTATTTTATTTATAGTTCTAACTCCGACTGGAGCATAGGGCGCCAAATTGCAGACTTGGCAACTTTAAATTGGCCGAAAAACGCCATCTAACGGCAAAACATGCGCATGGCGTAATCTTGTTTTCTTTTCTTCTTGATTATTACCTAAAGTTTTACTTACACACACACACACTTCATGTACACGCTTGCGCACGGACTACTTTGTTAACATGTACTCAAATTCTTATTTTCTTATTACTATACTTTCTAATCCGTATTTATTTTACGCAAAGCATTTCACTATACTTCTGTCTTTACACACCCACATTCTAGTGTATATGTACCTTTATTCATATGTGTAAGTTGTAAGAAATAAAAGAAGGGCAGTTGAGATTTGGATACCGAAAGAACCAGTTGTCTTACTACAAAACTAATTATTAAAATCTTACTATCAGCTCTAATTTTGTTCAATAGTTAATTTAATTCGACCTTAACTTACGATATTAGTTTTACATTTCCATATTATTGAGCCACCAATCATACCTGGCATTATTGGCATATATGATACAAATAAGGCAGTTCGAATTTCCAATTACCTCTATTTTTTTTTTCTATGAGTATAAATCTTAAACGTTATATCTCATAGTTTTTATACTAGACATATTTCTAGTGGATGCTTTAGCGAGCTACCTTACTGTTTACACATTTGCAACAATAAAATGTCCATTTTTATTTCTGCAACGTTAAAATTTATTTACTTTTCAATTAAAAGCATTTTTCTTAAGTTTTCTTTATTGCATTTTTCATTTAATACTTTTATTATAATTGTATGAAATATTTCTTTTCTTTTTATTCTTGTTGAAGATGGAGAACTTCTGTACTATTTGTATATTCATGTTATTAACATTACCCTTGGATTTTTGTAGGGGAACAATGGAATTTTAAAACATACATTATAACTGAAAGGCTCCTAGAGTATTCATAAAAATTTGTTTTTTTTAAGCAGTTCGGAAATAAAAAGAAATTAAACCCTTCCTTGGTTTCAGCTGAAAACTACATAAGATTTAATTAAGTAAAGAGATTTTAAATTAAAATGTAAAATGTAAAAAATAAAGAACCTACTATACTCTTTCAAATGGTACTAATATTAAAATATTCAGGAAGTTATTTCAGTTTAACTTAAATGACTTGCAAAATTCCTATACAAACCTTACCATAATAGCATTTTGTTTGAGAAAGTCATATTGAAGAAACTTTAACTTTTTACGAAAATCGTCTTTGGCCCATTAACGACGAATGGGTAGAAAATTACCCAGGATTAGAAATGTCTTAAAAAAATATAGCTACAAACAGGTGTATCGCAAATTTTATAGAAAGATAGAGGAAGGAAGGCACTAGTTAAAAAAATTTGAGCCCCCAATATGGCCATGTCTTGAGGAGGAATTAGAAGGTAAAAAGGCGGCAATTTGACAAAGTAAAAAAATTTTTACTTAATTGGCTCTGGAGTAAAATAATTTCAACATAATTGGCTCTTAGAGCATTACAGCCATAGCTGTCCTCTATCTATAGAAAATAAATCAGTCAAGTGCGTGTTAGAATTACACACGTAGGGTTCCATACCATGTTTTCTATAAAAATATTAGGCGCCTACCTATTGCGGTTCAAAAAAAATATGTCACTGATGGAACACCCTTTAGTTATTAGTAATTGTTACAGCGGCCGAAGTGCAACATCTACTGTACATATTTCAAGAGCCTACCTATTGCAGTTCAAAAAATAAGGCTATTTACGTACAAATCGTTTGTTTTTTGTTATAGCGGCCATGACAATTTTCTTTCTGAGAATATATCAAGAGTCTATCCATATCGATAAATAAAATAAGTCACTATACGTAAAAACCATGTCACTGTCGGAATAAACTTTAATTTTTAGTAATTGTCATAGCGACCTCGGCAACACACCTTCTGTACAAATGAGAAGTCTACATATTAGGGTTCAAAAAATAAAGTGTTATACATGCCAATTACGTCACTGTAGGAAAACTCTTTAATTTTTACTGTGTTTTATTGGGGTTATAGTAATACACCATTTGTAAAAATTTCAAGAGTCTATCTATTATTGTTAAAAAATTAGGCCATATTCATGCAAATCATGTTATAGCGGCCATAGTAATACAGCTAAAAAGATTTCAAGAGTCTACCTATTGTCGTTCGGCCATATACATGCAAATCACGTCACTATCAGAGTAACAATGTCCTGTCGCTGAAGCCAAGACCCAGTACTAACCAAATCGTATCGGTTTGTTCTTGATAAACATTTTCAAAGAGTGGCGACCGTAGTATGCAAACATCTATTCGTCCACTGAAAAGTTCGGAGCAAATACACCAAATTGCATGCAATTTTGGCAAATTTATTACTTGAATCACGATTTTAATTTCCACAAGCGAGTACATTTTGTTTTATTTGTTCGAATCTATCTTGACTTATTGAATCTTTCATAATCTGACATCCAGGAGTTGCTTAATTTGACTAGTATGATCTGATTGTTGGCAAAGTATTATCTCTAACCTGTAATTGAAGTAACGAAACCAGAATCGATTTTTATCCAGCATATTCATTGATACTTTTGACACTGATATAAGTGACTTCTTCATAGAAAAAACATTTCCATAATTGTAACGCTGTGTACGAACGTACCGAAGCCAAAAAAAACAGTCTAAGGGTTTGTAACAAAGCCACACATTTTACATTTTCTAGTACACAACTTTTTGAGTAATCTCTTCGTTGTCGAAAGATTTCTTATCAAAAATACAACTATGCGTTTTACTCCGTTTAGGCTTCTTTCCCACTGCATTCAATTTTACTTACTCTAAAAAAAACGGTGAAGTCCCAAATTCTTTTTTTAAAACACGCCACACATATAGGTAAAAATACAAAATACAAATACAAATAATAATAGCAAAAATTAGATAATTCCACCTAAAATTCATCAAAACATACAATAAATACCACTTTATTACCACTGTTTTCCAGTTATTATCTTTAAAGATAACAATTCTTGCAAAAAAAAAACCGACATCAAAACAGATAGAAGGGCACCAATTCTTAACTAAAAATGTAAGAAGTAATCTGTAAGAATTAGATTGAAACCAAATAAAAGATGCGCCAAAATTAGAGGGAAAAAATAAAGACTATTGAATGTCAAGCCTCTCCCTATTACTGTTTAAAAGTTAAGTTATTTTCACCAGCATCCGTCTTCTATGGGGACACCATTCAAGCCTCTGTCTATAACGGTTTCAAAGATAGGGGCACACAGATCAAATAACATCACCTATTCGGACACCCTTTAATTTACAATGTTAAATTAAAGACCTGTTGTTATAGAGGACTTGGTCACAAAGATTCTTTGTAAATTTCAACTATCTGTCTATAACGGTTAAAAAGTTTAACCATATTTATCAAATTACATGAACTATTGGGACACCCTTTACATTATAATTCCAAATATTTATATTTGTTATCATACCAGAGAAAGTAGTGGACATTCTCCCTAATTTTCAAGTGTTTGTGTTTAACGGTTCAAAAGATAGGGTCATATAGATCAAATTACGTAATTTATGGGAACACCCTTTAATTTCTAACTTAAAATTGTATACTTGCTATAGTGGACTTTGCAATACAGGTTCCTTGTAAATTTCAGCTGTCTGTCTCTAACAGTTCAGAAGTTTGGCCACATACATAGAATTACATTAACTATTGGGACACCCTTTAAGTTCCAAATTCAAAATTTTATACTTTTTGTTATAGCTGACTTAGCACTACAGGTTCTTTGTAAATTTCAGCGGTCTGTGTACAACTATTCAAAAGTATGGCCATATACATCAAATTAAATGAACTATTGGAGCACCCTTTAATTTAAAATTTTGAGTATTTATACATTTTATTATAACGGTCATAGTAGTCGACATTCTGTCAAATTTTCAATGTTTAGTCTATAACGGTTCAAAAGATAGACCCAAATAGGTCATATTATGTCACCTATGGGGACACGCTTTAAATTTGAAATTTATTTTTTTATTAATTTCTGCTGTCAGGAGCTATAGCGGCACGCAGTTTTTTAAAATTTTAATTTGCTGCCCTTTACGGTTCTTAATACACGTAAAAAACATGTATGTTGTATGGGGACACCCTTTAATTTTTAATATAATGAACTGTTTTTAAAATGGGACCAACCTTGAAGCATAACCTTTCAAATAAAGCAAAAAATTTTAAAATCGGTTCAGTAATGGCTGAGTTCTGCGGTTACATACATAAAAAAAGCAACATTCAGACGAATAGATAACCTCCTTCTTTTTTGAAGTCGGTTAAAAATTAATTTGGAACACATTAAAGCCTAAGCGGGTTGCAAAATAACCATAGGTTACAGGTTCATGCTTGACAGACATAAAATTTAAAAATAGCAAGTCAGTATAAATGCGCTAAATATTAAATGACTTAAAAAATTGTTACTTGTAAAATAACCTACTTTTCTTCAGCTATACTTTTTATTTTACAGTATACTACTGTGTAAATAAATATCACTCTGAAGGCTTAAATTTAATTCGGTTAGTTTGCGAGGAAAAACTACTTCTAAAATTCTTAAATGTTGTTAATATTCATTGCAGAAGAGATATTGCTTCTTTAAATAAAATTAAGAATCATCTTTTTAAATATGTATGTAAAGATTATTATAAAAAGTACACAGAGCCAAAAATGCCTAATGGAATCAAAAAAAATTTCTCTATGAAATGTTTTTAGACTAAGAAGTATTCAAGCAGAAAGAAGGGAAGTTTTTTTCGAAGAGTTGCCTTATTATTTCTATGTGGCAAATCTTTTTAATTCTATCAAAAGGGAATCCCATTAAATCAATAAGAAATCTTTTTGTTCACAATTTTTTTACACAGTTTTGCCACAAAAAAAAAAACAATCCATAAAGAAAAATTTTTTAAAATACACCTAATTCTGTTTTTACACGGTTTGAAAATAATTTTTTTTACACGATTTTATTCCATTTAGCACGATTCAAAATTTTTCAGCTTAAATTTTATTTGTAAAATATTTTTATATAAAAAATTTAGAGGAATTCCCTTTTTGTGCGTACAAACATTTTTACTTGTTACAGCAATTGAAATGTGTTAATATTTTGTAAATTATCAATGCATCTCTAACAGAAGACATCGCATTTATTTAGAAAACAAAATTTAAATTTTAGATCGCCTTCAAAATGAGCAAGGCTCAACATTTCTTGGCAAAATGTTCGGTTTAAACGAAGTTTAGAAAAAACTAACAATTAGTTAATCGTTGATTTCTGGAACGAAACTATTTGTTAAGTCTTCATCATACACTAAAGATGCATATAAACGGTGCAAATACACATTATATATACCTATTTTTGTGTATGATCAATGTCTGTTTTACACGGATTTTTCTGGAACCAATCTACCGTGTAAAAGCAGAATTAGGTGTATTAGGTTTTCTTCTGAATTGTGTAAAAAATTGATTTCTTATTGATTTCATTAGAATACCTTATTAATGTTTCGAAAAAGGTTTTCCTATTGAATCATGTGTAAATTATCTTTTTTATTTTCTTAATAAGGATATCCTCTTGATTATATTAGCTTTCTTGTTATTTCGTTTATAAAGGGTGATTCAAGTAGAGATACTTTTTTCAATAGCCTTTTTTTGACAGATTACGTGTGAGTCGTGTCATGCTGTCACATTATTTTTGTTTAGTATTGTTTGGCATTTCATAATGGAAAGACTTACGCCTGAATCGCTTCGTTCGATGGGCTCTTGAAAAGTTCCAAGAGGATCTGACGTTTTCGCAAATTTTGTTTAGCGATTAAGCCCATTTCTGGCTCAATGAGTATGTAAACAAACAAAATTGCATTTGGGACGAGCTGCCACTTCATCCAGAAAAAACAACGGTTTGGTGGTTTGTGGGATGGTGGAATCATCGGTTCATATTTCTTTAAAAATGATGCCGGTGCGAACGTTAGCCAATGGCGACCGTTATCGTGCCATGATAACCGATTATTTGATGCCTCAAATTGAAGCTCGAGACCTCGGCGACATTTGGTTTCACAAAGACAGCGCCACTTCCCACACATCGCATCGGTGAGCACATAATTTCAGGTTTTGGGCCGGTCGATTGGCTACCAAAATCATGTGATATTACGCCGTTATACTTTTTCCTTTGGGGATATGTAAAGTGAGGCCTTGGAGAAAACAGTTACCAGTCGAAATGCTCGAACGAGTTATCGAAAATTGGACTCAACGGATGGTCCGTCTGCGACGCACAGAGGGGTATTTTGCCAATCTAGCCGGACATTAGACCAAAAACTAATTTTGAGAAATGTAAAAATTTAAGTACGCAGCTCGACAGACAACAAAATTCTGCATCGTATAGTGAATTTTCAAGGCTTGAGATTTGTCGTTTTGGGACACTGTTAAAATCAGGAAAGTTGAGTGAATCGCATACGTTTTTATTGACTTTAAACGATTTTGAGAGGTTTGCAATATATTTTTTGCTGGCTAAACGAATGAAGATTTTGTATTGATTTTTTTTCTGTAAAAGGGTTTATTAGTAGCTACTTATGTTAATTTTTAGATTTTTTTTTTTAATTTTTTTGTAAAATTTTTTGTCAAAAAAAGCGAAAAGCTTTTTTAGAGTGATCTCCATCGTGATCCTAAAAATGTTATATATCACTACAAAATTTACGATCTCTACTTTTAAATTATAAAAAAAACGTTTCGCGTTTTTGCGCCATTTTTTGCGATTTTTTGAAAATTTTACCTTTTTATGTTTTTTCTTATCTTGGATAGGTAAATACGAGTAAGAAACCCTTGTATATTCATAAAATGTTTTGATTTTTAATAACTGAAGGTAGATGTTTTTTTATTTAAACCATTACATCTAACACTGTTATTACCTGTACAAAAAACAATTTAAATATCAAAAGAGATATAGACGTAGATGCCCTTTCTTTCGGACTATCTAGTTTATTCGCCTATTTGAAAGCATATTACACCTATCATATAAACTAGCAGTTAAAAAATGGCAAATAAAATCTTATGCGGACAAAGCCATTGTTAACGCGAGGAAAAAAAATATCCAAGAAAAATTTACTAATAGTGGGTGTACCAAAAGCTGAATTTGGAAACACCAACGATGGTAACATTAGCAGAAGATTTTTTTCCAATCCTGAATTAGCTGCAGAAATAACTGGAATTGAGTTAGATTTCATATACCGAATCAAAGTATTTATTGAAATAATATAAAGTGGTTACAAAATCCAAATGCACGAGTTTGCCGATTATTGCTTAGATACTGCAAAACTTTACTTTTCTCTATATGAGTGGCATCCTATGACACCTGCAATGCATAAGATTTTAATACATGGTGCAACTGTTATGAATTAGGCATTGTTGCCTATTGGGCTGTTATCAGAAGAAGCGTCTAAGGCACGAAACAAACATTTTCTTTAAAAAATTAGGGAACCTCGAAATGATTCACCCGTTATAAATCAACATAGAAACTGTTTGTTAAAACATAAAATATAAAATATACATTTGGTGTAGTGGTTAAGTGCGTGCCTACAAAACGAAGCACACCAGGTTCCATCCCTGGCAGAGGACAGGGATCGAACCTGGTTTTCTAGGTTTTAGAAATTAAGTGGATTCAACCTCCTCTAGTCAATTCATCAGAAGAAGCTCCACTAACCTTCCATCCCCTGGAAAAATAGAGGATAATATGAAGGAAGGCAAAATAAAATGTCAGGCGTCGGCCACCACAAAAATAAAAGGTAGAAAGAAATCATAAATTGATTAGCAAAAAATGTCAAAGATGCCAAGACAGCAATATACTAATTGTTTTCAGTTTTTTATTTCAAAATTTAAGTTATAATGTAATGTATTTATTACACAGCTCTGATCATTTATTACACATCTCTAATAATTTATCGTTGAATCAGCTGTTTCATATCTTTTTAGAATCAGCTGTGTTACTTATATTTATTATTAGTAAATAAACAATATTTTACGTATGTATGTGTAAGCATATAATTGCATGTAAATAGATAGAATAAGGATTAGATTTAAGTACCGTTATTTTAGTTTATAAGGAGACAAATTTTGTAATAAAGGATCATTCTAAATACAAAACTCAGCCGAGCAATTGGCTCTTTGTTTTTTTGAATACAACATCCAGCACTCCAGTAGTGCTTTGCCTTGGCGCTTCTTAGTGCCGGCATAAACAATAGTGCCAGTGGCGTTTCAAACGCCGGCCATCAAAAATAATTAATTATATTCCTGTTTAAATGACCATTCATTACAATAACAATGAGCATTATCCTCATTATTATAGCGAACAACTACTTATCGCTCAAACAAAATCCTAACTTTAGCTAAAGGAAAGTTATAATAATGGGCCTAAGACTTTCTTCATGAAAAAAAACCATAGAGATATCTTATAAATTTTGTTCTATTTTATTAGGTTTTTTATGTGTGTAGTAGATAATTTTCATTGCCTCTAAATAAAAGATATAATTTGCCGGCCTTTAAAAACTTTATGAAATTGAAGCTACTTAAGTTGTTTTAACAGGTTCAAAAACCCAAAAATTTTTTAAACATTAAATACACATTTGCTCTTCTACTGAAAGACAAAATATAAACATTTTATCCGTATTTACAACGATATACGATTACAAATACAATTCATTTGTTTAAAGAACTTTGGCGAGTGCACAAGTTTTTATTAATCACATACAAAGCTGCCCAAATTACATTACTGTTTGGTTTAACTTGAAATGTAAAGAAAGGAACACAATGAATTCTGATTTTGTGTATTTTACAAATTTTACTGCCAAAATACAAAACTCCATTTTATTTTTTTAGTCGGATAGTCATAAATTCAAGGAATTAAGCACATGGTGACCCACATTTGTTAGCGATTCATTCCCAATGGATTAAAACGTAGCCCTATAATTTTGCTACAATGTCTGGCCGTCGGCCAATGCCCACTATCTCTGAAACCGCAAGAGTACTGAAATTGCGCAAAAGTTGCTTTACTATGGGCCCTAGAAAAACAAATACTAAAAATGGCTAGTTGTTCCCATAGTGACGTGATATTCACTTAATGGCATTGTTTTTTTAATTGTAAGAGACAGACTCTTGAAATTCACACAGGATAATTAAAACTAAATTTGCTTTATGTTTTATTTTTTCGATATAGCAACCTATTTTCATAAGGTATAAGTACAGTCGTGAAATTTTCACAGATGTATTCAGACAGCTTTTTTTACATACGGCTATTGCGCTGGGTTTCGACAAGTCAGACCTTGTTCCCTCTTTTACATATCCATTTTTTCAATCATTTGTTAACACTGATTTAGAGTCATTTATCACCGCTTGCTTGTCCGTGATCATTGTTTTTTGCCCAACGATCGCACATTTTGAACAGTAAAAAGAATTATAAAATAAAAAAAACGAGTGGTTTTTACTTCTGGTAGTGAAAATGGGTTTTCGAATATTCGGTAGAAAAGAAAAAATACTGTTCATTCAAAAATGTGTGCGCTTTGAGATGAAACCGATTTCCCTTTTACCAATCAAAAAAGCATAAAATGGTCCTGTACCCATTAATATTAAAAAATGTAGGACGTACTTTTTTTAACACAGTAGAAATTAAGCCTAAGTAATACAACAATCACGATTGCTTCTTTCTTTTTCTAAATTTTATCCATTCGAGTACGAAGAGTAACATGTCAATGACTTTAAAATTATTGTAAAACAAAATAGGTATTTTTATAACTCCCAAAGGACAACATAAATTATGTATATTAATAAAGTATATTTTTTGTCTCATGAAAATGATGGCCATTGGCATGTTCCCTTTCTTAACTAACCGATTCAATTAATAAAACTTAAAGGGTGGCATAATTTTTCGTATATTGCCTTATTTTATAACCGTAGTAGGTAGACAATTTAACTTAACACAGAGTGTAATACATAATGTCTACTACAATGTCTAATAAAATTAATAAAAATGGAAGAATGTGTCTGGAAGTCGCGATTTGATCAAATTTGATATTACCTTTTAAACGATATAGGCAGCACTTGAAATTTATATAGGGTATGTGGTATATTATTTATAATAAGAAGAAGAAGGTATGTATATTCATTATAATAAGAAGTCCCCATGGTAGATGTGATTGTTAAGTATACATATATGATTCTCGTTTGAATCGTAAACAAATAAATAACGTCAAAAATAAAAAATATTTCAAATTTTCAAGTTGTATACATATTAAACATATTACAGAACCCTACATGTGGGAGTTTAACTCGCAATTGACTGATTTATTTTTAAATAAAAAAGTATTTAGCTGTTCATACACAGGGTTGGTCGCTAAATTCAACATAAGTATGTCGCATAAAAGGGCAGCTATTTTATTTTTCTTTCTCCTTTCCTTAATTTAGGCAAATGTTTTAATTATTTTTTTAATATCCAATAGCAAAATATATATTTTTGACTCGGTGAGATTAAGATACACAAAAAGACATTAAATAAAGAAAAATGTTTAAAATTTTATTTTTCTTCAAGTAAAATCAATTCAATTAAATAGGGTGCATATAATTATAGAATATAGTACCCGAACTATTTAAATTAAGTAAAATTTAGCTTAAAACCATTTAAATATTTTCTATTAACTGTTATTAACATACAGAAAGATTTATTAAGGAAATATTTATTTAAGATTATATTCCCTTTACTTTAACTTATATGAAATCTATATCAATTTCTATAATAAAATAATAACTCATTTCTGTCTGCTTTTCATTTATGTTCTCATCACGCAAAAACTACTGGATGGATTTTAACAAAATTTTTCTGATTCCAGTGTAGGATTATGGAATTACATTGTTCTCTTACAATTGCTTTGGAACACTTTCAAAGGAAAATCGAGCAAAATATTTTTAGGACGCCCATAACGTGGCGGGCATAGCTAGTCTATACATATAAGAAAATAGTAACTCATTTCCGCCTTCCTGTCTGTACGTCTGCTTGTCTGCTTTTCTTCTGCATCACGTAAAAACTTCTGGATTGATTTTAACAACATTTTGCGAGGAGGTAACTTAGCATCCTCATTCCAATATAGGATACTTTTTTTTCGCAAAAATATCTCACTTCCGAAAGAAAGTTGAGAAAAACAGTTTAAAGATATTGAAATTTTCGGATTAAAACTGAGATATTTCAAACACTGTTACGCACCTTTTATTTGTGAAAGTGGGATATTTTAACAAAATAGCGCAACAGATGACGCCAATTAAATAAAATTTGTATTTTTATTTTTACTTTGTGGAATTACATTGTTATTTAAATATTTTAAACACCTCTTGCAGAGCTTTACAATAATTTTTAGTATTATAGATTTATTATATAAATTTTAGAATTTTATCCAGGGATGACTACTTTTATATAAAGTAAGTAAAAGTAAGAGTCTTACAATTTGTGTAGAATACTTTCGAGCAAAACCGAGCAAAATATTGTCAAGACGCCCAAGACAGGGAGGGCACAGCTAGTAGATTGATAAATTTTACAACTGTAATTTACATTCGGTGAAATCTTGTAAATAAATATTAATTACTATGTAAATATGAAAACTTTTATACATATAAAACAAAATTTTATGTTCTAAACCAAAAGTACAGCAAATTTTATTTGAAATTGATATTATTCAGACATTTTAGTAATTTTATTTAAAAAGTAACGGTTAAAAAGTTTTCAAAAGCACAAAATGTTAATATTTATTACAAAAATAGAAAATAAATTAAAACTGCGGTTGGGACCCTAATGAATTTGTGTAAAAACTAAAATTTCAAGGCCAAGGGTTTACACTATAGAATATAAATTATGATTGCTAACAATACATTTTTCAAGATTTCATAGATAATGCTGGCATTATCTGTCACTTCTCCCAGCTATTAAAAAACACTTAAAAATATTTTACAGGTTTGCAACGACACGTCTCCGCTGGTTGCTGGGATAAGCTCAACGGCGTCGAGGGTCGTGTTGTGCCAAATAAATTGAGAGACGTTAATTCAACTTTATAAATCTTCTGCCTCTATTTCCTTTAAATTAAATAATCGGAAGGTCGCTCTACCGGCACTTCGTGCTGTGCAAACGTGTGTATGGTACCTTTTGGCTAAGTACCACGAATTAATAGTTAGTGGACAAAGGGAATATTCAGATCAGTGGAAGCTGTGTAGGTTAATAACACTAGAACACAGTTACACGCTGTTCCGGTCTCTCCCCGTATCGGCTGTGGGCGTACTGTATATTTCAGGGCTAATAGCTCCGTGGAATATTTGCTTAGCTTTGGAGGATGATTCACCCGTCGCAAAACCTCTACACCAGTTTGGGACTTCACAACTGAACCCATTACTCATAAAATTACTCTTTATATACCCATTCTCGAATACACACAAGTACACGGTTGTTTTATCTGCTTTATACAACAGCTGTTGGCTGTGTTTAGTAACACAGTTGCAGTTAGGCTACTATATTTTATGTATTGATGGCGCCGCCAGACTATCTGCCGTTAAATTTATATTCTTTAAAATTTAAATAATCTAATTAAAGATAAATTTAATCTTAAAATAAACTTAAAATTCACAATAAAGAAAAGGTTATTCGTTAACAAAATGAATATTCATAGCAATATTAATAATAAAAAACATATATTTAAATATATATATAGGGTTGGTGTTGCTAAAAACGATAAGCGTGACTTTTAGCGTTACACATTTTACATTATACGACGCCAAGCTATTGATGCCAACTATCCGCATTTGATACTCGGGGATTATAATTGGCCTACTATGTGTAACCAGAAGCTAGTATGGAACGAATGTATGTCCCTGCGAATGAATAATATTTATATCATACGAGTATTACTAATACCACACGTTGCACAGTAATATAAAAACATTTTGTTTTGGAAATAATTCGGTAGATCATGAATAGGGAAAAGCTATAAACAATTTCCCAGGAAATTTTTTGTTAATTTCCCGGGAAACGGGAAATTTCTAATCAGAGCACTTTAAAGAAAATTCAGTGGTTCTTATTTTTAAATAAGCATTTCTTTTGCTATCACACAAATATTTGATCGTTATGGTGCTGAATAAAAAACAAGCATTTTTAAAATTGTAATAATTCTAGAAACTTACAAATATGCTATAGATCGTGCAAGTAAAAGTGTAAAACTATTTAAAAAACAGCCTGTCATGAGATATATGCGAAACAAGAATATGGCAATTATTCATGATGTAAAAGCAAGATAAGTATGGTTGAAATGATTCAATCTTTTCTTAAATCGAAGAACGCATTTAAAGAAAGTGATAGATATCAATTGCGCAGAGTTATGGGTTGAAGAATATGTTCAAATTTTTGAAAATTTAGTGGCCGTTTTAAATGCGAATAAAATTGCAGTAGAGGCCTTGAGCCGCAGAGGCACAAATATGTTATTAGCAGATGTTATTATTCAAACCCTCTACGAGCAGCTTTTGGCTATTAATTCGACTCTTTCAAAAACGATGGTTGAAAAGAAAAATGAATGAACGAAGGGATGTTAAAACGTTTGCGATACTTAAGTATTTACAATGTGGTAAAATTGCTAATGAGCCAAAAAAATTTCATAAAGTGTTATTTAGTACAATTGTTCAACAGATTATTTAAGCCGATAGAATCTGTAGAACCGTCAACTAGCAGTTGTGTTGTTATCTAAATGGAACCAACTTTTAAAGAGATACTTTCCCAACAAAAAAAAAAAAAAGAAAAAGAATCACTGGACATTGTTTTTCTTGCCTTTGTTTTAAGCAAACTAACAGTTTGTATAAACAGTCAATACTTATATTTAGTCGTTATTTGTGTTCTTTTTCATGATTTATTAAAATATGAATTTTTTCCGGGAATCCCGGGAATGCCAATATTTTTTTCCCGTTACCCGGGAAATCCCAAACCCCAATAATGAAGCCTATTATTACACTTTTCTTTCAGGTTAACACATAATGTGCTTTAACATATTTTTTGTTTTTACATAGAAAGTAACAAAAAAAAAATACTAATAGACAAGGTTTGTTTATCTCCTACAGCTTAAATATACAATATTTGTACAAGTAATTGACAATTTCGCTTACAAAATTCTAAATTAAAATACGACGGTGTCTAAAATTAAAATTTTTCCATTTTTTTTAACTAAAAAAACTAATTTGCAAAAAATATTCTTTCCACCCTACGCGCAAAGAAAAAAACACGTTTGAGGTAACCATAATCTAAGAACAACATATTATGTTTGATATATATATATATATATAGTTGTAGTCAAATTATGTTATTCTTAAACAGTATAATATAAATATATTACAGTTAAATTAAACGCTTATTGTATGATTAAAGCTATGAAATCTCATATGCAATCATTTTGATGATACAATTTTTACATTCTTACATCTTTTATATAAAATACATAAAGATTTCCTTCATAAATAAATGAGCAAAACATAGATTCACTTTGCATTATAAATAAAATAATAATTATAAAGCATTTACACTACGTCGAAATCTAGTAGATTTCGTTTAAAATCTAGTTCGTTTACATTTAATTTTTTTGACACCAGCTAAAATTGTATAGTTGAAACCAATCATGTCGCATAGTTAGTGTTGAAATTTTTACCAAAATTTCTTCATGTTGATAACAGTAATGTTAAAAACTGCTATGATTTATTTATCGCAACCACATTTCATTACAAAGAACAAAATGTGGTTCCTGTAACTATACCACCACTATGGTTTTGAAAAGGTAGATAAAAAACCGATATTTAACAGTCAATAAAAAATTTTAATTTTTTTATTTATTGGAAGAAATATTTTTAAAAGCTATTAAACTTTAAAGCACTTAAAGTGTATTTTAAAAATGTAAAACCCTGACAGCCAGTCTCTTAAATAACATTATTTTTTCCCTATCTCAAATTCAATAAGATATTTTATAGTCTGCAGGGATTTCTTTTAAAAATTACTACTACTGCCATACTATGACTTTTTTGTTTCATTGTATATTTTGTAAAATTTCTTACACATATTTGCTAAAAATGAACTTACTACTGCCATACTATGACTTTTCTGTTTCATTGTATATTTTGTAAAATTTCTTACACATATTTGCTAAAAATTAACTTACACGCGTGGCTTTTAAAATGAAAGATGGTTAAGTCAAACATATTTGTGTACCCTTTATTACTGGTGGAAAGGGCATACATAAGTTTATCGTTCCATTTGTGATGAATGTTTGAAGATTTTTTGTTCTCTAGAGACATCTAAAGTATTTTTGCATATGTTTAGTTTTTTTGTATTGTGGCATTATTCTCTCATTGCAAAGTCTGGTTTTTATTCTGGCTTCTTATTTCTTACGGTGATTTGTGACTTTTGTTCTCTACGTACAATGCCGTTGTGTTTAAAATATCAGTAGTGCGTAATACTTTTATAAATTATTTTCTGTTTTTAAACACATCATGCCATAAAATTATTCAACTCAGCGTTGACATTTTACCCTTTTTCTGAATTTATTTGAGTCATTCCATGCCAATTTAACCAAAAAAAAACATTACTTTCAAATTTATCATTGTACATTTTCCAATTTTTAAATAATATAGCTAAAAAACTAAGAAAGATAGAATTTTTTAAAATTATATTTGAAATTCAAGGAGCCAAAGACTATAAATAACAAAAGTTTGAATGAAATTGCAGTAGTCATTTTGATTGCCTTATTGATTTGACATGAAATAATCCATTTAGCTTTGTAACGATGAAAGACTGAGAGCCTCGTTTTTACCGTAGATCAAGTCTTGATTTTATTTGTATACTAGCTATTCCGGCCACTTTGTCACCGTCCTTGCAATCTTTTCTTCGATTTTGCTTACAAATCAATCTACACCAAGGACCGTTACTTTACCTTATATAAAGGTTCTAATCCTTACTAAAATTACTGCCACCTTAAACTATGCTTCAGTTATGGTTTATGTATTTACTTTATATTTATATAAAGGGTCTTATCCTTACTAAAATAACTACGTACTTTCACTGTTTGTTCTCAACTTTCTCTTGGAAATAAGATATTTTTGCGACAAAAATATCATATATTGGAATCAGGGTACTAAGGAACCTCTTCACAAAATTTTGTTAAAATCAATCCAGTAGTTTTTACGTGCTGCGAACACAGACAGACGGACAGGAAATAAGTTACTTTTTAGGGTTCCGTACACAAAGTGTAAAAATGAAACCCTATTGTTTTCGCTTAAATGTCTGTCCGTCTGTCCGTCTGTCAGCGCCTTTTATCTCTGGAACCGTAATAGGTAGACTCTTGAAATTTTTACAGATGATGTATAGTTGTTGCCGCTATAGCAACAAATACTAAAACTTATAGGGTGTTCCAATAGAGAGGTGTTATTTACGAAAATATGTTTATTTCTTGTACTGTAGGAGGGATACACTAGAAATTTACAAACAGTTATTAAAACTTAGTTCACTATATAAACAGTATAAAATATAAAACTAAAAATTAAAGGGTGTTCCGATAGTTTTTGAAATGCATGTATAAGGCATAAGTTTTGAACCATAATTGAAATTTTCACAGAAGGTGTATAGCAATGGCCGCTATAACAACAAAAATTAAAACTTATAGGGTGTTCCGATAGAGAGGTGTTATTCACGAATATGTGTTTATTTTTTGAACTGTAGGAGGCATACACTAAAAATTTACCAACTGTAATAAAAACGTAGTTCGCCTTATATACAAGTCTAAAAAATAAACCTAAAAATTAAAGGGTGTTTTGATAGTGGTGTTATTTAGATTTATAAGGCCTAAGTTTTGAATCATAATAGGTAGAATCTTGAAATTTTTACAGAAGGTGTACAATTTTGGCCGCTCTAGCAACAAATATTAAAATTTATAGGGTGTTCCGATAGAGAGGTGTTATTCACAAATATGTGTTTATTTCTTGAGCTGTAGGAGGCATACTCTAAAAATATGTGAGAAGTAATTAAATTTTAGTTCGCTATATAAACAAGTATAAAAAAATAAACCTAAAAATTAAAGGGTGTTCCGATAGTAGTGTGATTTGCATGTGTAAGGCCTAAGTTTTGAACCATAATGGGTAGACTCTTGAAAATTTTACCAAAAGTGTATAACTGCAGCCACACTAGCAAAAATTATTAAAACGTAGGGTGTTCCAAAAGTGACGTGTTATTTAGGTTTATGTCTTTTTTTTTTTGAGCTATAAGAGGAAACCACTTACAATTTGCAGACTGTAATTAAAACTATGTTTGTTTTATAAACAAGTATACAAAATTTAACTTAAATATTAAAGGGTGTTCCAATAGTGACGTGATTTGCATGTATATATCCTAAGTTTTGAATGAATAGGTGGAATCTTGAAATTTTTCAGGAGGTGTATAACTATGTCCTCTATAATAAATAATAAAAATTAAAGGGTTTTCCGCCAGTGACGTGATTTGCATGTATAAAGCCTTATTTCTTGAACCGTAACAGGTAGGCTCTTGAAATTTTGTACAGAAGATGTGTTGCCACCGCCGATATGACAATTACTAAAAATTAAAGGGTGTTCCGACAGTGACATGTTTTCCACTTATAGTGACTTATTTTTTAATTGCAATAAGCAGACTCTTAATATATTTATAGAAAGGAAGTTGCCATGGCCAACGGTGAGTTGCCAGCTATACAGATTTTTGAATTCGCCATTAGGCTTGTTTTTAGCTTTTTCTAAATCAATTTGGCTTTTTTAATCTTAACCTTATATCTCAAATAACAAAATTAAGTTTTTATGTATATTTTGTGTGCAAAGGATGACGATCAGAAGAAACTGCTGTCAAGCACAGTTTAATGATGTTTCTATATTTTATATAAAAAGACGAATCCCTTGATCAATTCATCAAACAATATATGTAGCTAACGTAAATTTGGAGACATATGTAATTAAATTCCTCCATTTTCACAAAACCAACTTAAGTCTTATTAGTTTAAAACCAATTATTAATATAGTAAATCAGTTTGACCTAAACATAAACTGAATTAACCAAAATGAAAATTAACTTACCGCAACGTAAATTAATTTAATCCAAAACCCACAAATTGTGTTAATTTTGGCAAGAACCTGTTGAAAATCTCTAAGAAAAATATTGTGAAAGCAAACTCAAAACATAAAAGACGTATAATAGCAACTGCACACATATACATGCTTACGTATATGTTCATAGTAAGCTACTTTTCGATTAACAAACATAACAATTTTCACAGTCACGTTTATGTTGTTAGAGAGATTTCAATTAAACTTCGTTTGTACACATGTTTGCATAACAATGACCATGAATTATTGTTATGATACACATAATAAAAAGTTCTAGTAATAAATCTCTTGCTATTGTCAAATATCAGCAACGTGCAAGGAAATATTATTTTTTAATTTTATTTTTTTAAAAAAAACTTAATCAATAATATTTTAAATAATAAAATAATAAGAGAATTGCTAGTTAAACTTAAAACTAACTTAGAAAAAAATTTTAAACAGATTAAACACTGAAACCTTAATGCTAACAGCACTGCTGTACTGAAAAATAAAATTATTTAAAAATGTTACCAGGAGGCAATTAAAATATGTCTTCATTCACGAAAATTCCACACATAATAACTTTTTTTTTCATTTATTCTCACGATGAAAATTTCTCTTTTTTTTTTTGGCTAAAATTGTAGGATTTGGAGTTTTTTTGAAATTATAAAGGAGTTTCGTTTTTAAATACAACAAGGATATATGTTTAAAGAAACCCATTCCAATTTTTGGCTAATTCTTATTCGGCCATGCCGAATCTTCTATAATCTTCACCATAGTAATGTTAAATATTCTCTTAATCAGTTATGTTTCGGTTTTTACCTAATAGGCCTCTCTCTGGTAACAAATTTTAAGTATGCAGTTGAATATACAAAATTAATTCAGAAATTTTTAATTATTGCATTGATCAATAATAATTAAAAGCATATTCATTATGTGTTTTTTAAACTCATTTTTTGTTTGTTTTTTTTTTTTTTTGTCAAAACATTTTTTTTAGTTAATGGGATTGCCGACAATAAATCTTGGAAATTATGAGTAAATAATTTTATTTATATCCAAGAATTCTTGGGACAAACCCCCTTGTCTTACTATTAGTAACAAGAATAGCAAATATATTTAAGGATTCGCTCTTAAAAAAATTCAATACCTTTGTAGTAGAAAGATATATATATATAACTCCGGAATCACGCAAAGAAAAAATATTGTTGATGTAACCATAATCTAAAATTATGATTATATTATATGGTATATCCATATCATCCATATTATTAAACGTAAGAAAAATGATTGCTATGTTAAAACCATATTATTTCAATCCTATTTTATGTTTAAATTATGTTTGATGTTTAAATATAAATATAAAATATAATAAAATATAACCATAATATACTAAAAATGTATTATATTATGATTAAATATAAATAATGTATGGTTAAATTATATAATTAAATAAAGTTTAAAAATTATATAATGTTATATGGGTTCATCTATTTTAACATTCTCGGTTACATAAAACACAATTGTTTATTGTTTTATTTATTAAAGACTATATGTGCCCTCCACGTCGTGGGAGTCCTGACAATATTTTGCTTCACCTTGCTTGGAAAGTATTCTACACCGATTGTAAGACTCTTTCTTTTATAGTGCTTCAGTTATGGCTTATGTATTTACTTTATATAAAGGTACCCATGCCTGGATACAATTCTAAAATTTATAAAAAATTCTAAAAATTATTGTAAAGCTCTATACGAGGTGTCTAAAAAAATGTAATTCCACAAAGTAAAATACTAATTTTATTCATTTGGCACCATCTGTTGCACTTGTTGAGGGTGCTGTAGCTTAAGTGGTTAGCACGTTTACTACTAAGCAAAAACGAGTTCAATCTCAGCCGTGGCAACATAAATTTTTCTGATATGTATTAATTTTTCTTTATAATAATGCATATCACAGTGCCATCCTTCGCCGGTATTACCACATAGCACTAAATCGCCGGCGAAGTAAAATAATTATAAATTGGCTATGCTAGCTTCGAACTAATTCGCCTAAATAACACCAAAGGCGCTGCAATACTGTTCTAAAAATAATCATAACGTGCAATTGCAGTGTTGCCAGAATCGAAGCTTTACTATCACTAACCATCTGTCTTATCTACCACTATTCCTTTCCAAACGAAGTACCACAGTTAATGTAGGCATTAACTGCCTGAGTGGTACTTCTCATTAAAAAAAAATGTGTTTAAATTATCCCACTTTCAAAAATAAAATTTTACATTAAAATTTTAAATTAATTTTAAACACGGTTGCGTGTGTTTAAAATGTCCCAGTTTTTAGAATATTCTACACTCAAAAATAAAAGGTGCCTCAGTACCTTTAAACCTTTTACTTCTTTTTTTCCACTTTCTCTTAAAAATGAGATATTTTTGCAGAAAAAAGTATCCCATATTGGAATCCAGTAGCTTTTATGTTATGCGAACGCAAAAGAAAAATAGACAGACGTACAGATAGATAGACAGACGGAAATGAGATACTATTTTGTTATATGTATAGATTTCATCTTCGACATACATATCTGTGGCATTAAGGAATAAGTGCTTAAGTCGACTTAAGCAAAATTTAAGTTAGTGGCACCTTTGGAATCTCCGTACTCCAAAGTACCCATGGGCAAAGTTTCAATTATTTTGTACCATTTTTAAAGAAGTTATAGCGAAATTTCTTTCTGCTTATCTTTTTTCAATTTCTAAACGCATTGGGAAAAAAGCTTAAGAAACTACAAGCTATTGTTCCAAATCAAAAAATCTTTTTTGCACAACTTATTAATTGCAACGCCTGTGTACTTTTGGTAGATATAAAATAATTTCCAAACCATACGTTTGACTCCCATGTGTGAAGTTTCAAGATCAGATATTTTTTAAAAAAATAAATTTTTAAGTTTAAAATTGTTCTCCTACAAAACTTAAAAATCAGACTTAAGCACTTTTTCCTTTTTGCCACAGATATATAAATAAAATCAAATTTCGTTTGTTGATAATCGTTTCACATAAGTACTGCTGCACTGATTTAACCATTTTTTTTAATCTGCATAAAAACACAACTTATGTTTGTAACGAAAGAAAAATTGTGGTAGTGGGAGTGGCACCTCCCATAAGAGGTGAATAATTATTATCGTCCAACTGAAGATATGCTATAGGTAGAGTCTTGAAAATTTGCACAAGTAAACCTCATACTAATCTGCCTAGTCTAACAAAACACAGACTGTATTGGGGCGGTGCTTGTGGTGCCTCCCATACAAAGTGAAAAAATAGTATTGCGTACCTAGAGAACTACAATAGGTAGAGCTTTGAAACTTTGCACCTGTAACCCTGATACATATTTTCATAGTCTTCCAGAATACAGACTAGATCGGGATAGTGGGTGTGGTGCCTCATATACAGAGTGAAAAACGTATTATCTAGTAAAAATATAGATTGGATGGGAACAGTGGGCCTCGCACAGTGTCATGACTTCATATAACGAGTGGCTATAAATAGAAAAAAATATTGTAAAAAGCTGAAATTTGGCACATACGATGGCAAAACGTAACAAAATTTAAAATCTAAAAAATTCGAAGCAAGGATTCGTGTTCTTTCCATATATCCTGAAATTTATAAGTGTCATAAAAGTTAGAAAAATTGATAACTGTATGAATTTTTTTTTATAGTAATTGGATGTGATATTTTTAATGATTTGACCAAATTTGATTCAATTCAGATAAGGCCCACGTTAGGCTAAAAAATATATTTTTACAAAAAGTTTAAAAAAAATTAAAAGTTAAATAAAATTTTTTTAATTATATTTTTCCAATTAAATGAATGGATCCTCACCTTCAATATATTCTTAAAATTAAGTATATACATATTTTTTGCCTATTTTTCGGGTCCGTTGAAGCTGACTATTTTTTTAAAGAACATATTTTGCCTAAAAACTTCACAATTTTTTTACAGTGTTGTTATAAATATTTGAATTTTAGGATTTTTACATTGTTTCTGCTACATTTCTGATTAAAACAAATATAATTGCATGCATTGAAAAATGAATTTTTGATATGTTTTTTTTTTCAAACTCATTTTTTGTTACTTAAAAATTGTGAAAAAATTATCAAAATAATTCGATTTTAAACCAGTGTAACTTTTTATTGGTATAACACACATGAAAAACCTAACCACCTCTGGAATCGTGGGAATCACAGCTTTCATCCCGTATATATTTATTGATAAATTCGAAAGTTTTCCAGTTTTTTTCCACTAGACAGTTTACTTTGATACACTAAAAAAATAACAATAATTTAAATTGGCACACTTAAGCGCAGCTAAATTTTTATTTTTATCAATTAACATACTTTTTGTTATAAAATGCAAGAAAAAATATCCCGGAAATACTTGAAAATGTTTTTCTACACTATTATATGTTTGCTTATCACAACAAGTTTTGTTTTGTTTTATTAATATCATTCTTATAATGATGCATACAGTGTTATCGACATATGTAATTAAAAATACCGTTTATATGCTCAAAACATAATACAACAACTAATCTAGTACAAATTTCGTTTATTTGCCAACTAACTTCAATTATTTAACCCTACGAACTTTTTATACAAAATTGTAGTTATTTCAAACCACAATTTTGAGGAGCCATCTTTAGAAAAAATTATTATTTTAATCTAATTTTTTTTACTCTTATTAGTAAGTGTCTTTCATTAAATGCCATTAGCCATTTTTTTAATTTTCATAATTGGATTTTTCTATTTATGGCTACACTCACAAAGCCATGCGTCGTACCTTTCATATAAACTAAAACAATATTGTCGTGAGAATACCATGCGTTTACGAGTTAAAATTTTTCCATACTTTTCTTCCAAGTGTTTATTGTATGGTATGGTATTGTATTTTTTTTTTTTTTGATGGGTGTAGAGAAGCGCACCGGGGAATGCTAGTATATGTTATTACTTATTTAAATAAAATCAAATGTCGTTCGTTTGTGTTAATTAATGTTAAAAACAACAACAAAATTCGGCCATCGCAACCATATATTCTTACATAGGTAATAATGTGGTTCTTGTGATCATACCACAACCATGGTTTTTCTCTGCTTGATATTATAAATAAATTTTAATCACGGTCTGCTTCAGAAAAATTATTAATTTAACAATTGCAATCATTAAATGATTGACAAAACCATACAGCGTCGACCTTATTTAATAAGTGAGACATTATTAAAGTATATTTCTAAATTTATAAGAAATAAAGTCTTAAAGTGTACAATATTTTGTTATGAATATAAAGAAAGAAAGGAATTTCATATTCAAATCTATTTGTCGAACACTATCGCGATCAAACAGATGAATATTGAGGTGAGGCTTGATAGTATTTACCACTTTATATTTGTTGTTGCTTGAGCTAACGTTTGGTTAGCACTAAAGAAATTTTTCTTTGTTTGCCTTGCCCCAACATTACTTTTTAGTTGATATTAGTTTGGTATTGAACCAAATTTTGTTAGGCAAACTTGTATGCCCGGTGCCCTGCGATTTAAATTATTTTTAACTATCTGTACCCACACATGTTGTGTGCGTCATGACAATATTTTGTTCAATTTGCTTTGAAAGTATTCCACACCAACTTTTAAGACTCTTACGTATTTACTTTATATAAAGGTACCCACCCATGCCTGGATAAAATTTATATAAAATTCTAAAAAAAAATATTTTTCAATTTTATTCAATTGGCTATTTGGCAGAAGTAATTCATATTTTGTTATTATTTAAAACAGAGTCATTTGTAACGCAACCGTGTTTAAAATATTCCTCTTTCAATTCATATTTTGTCTTTATTTTAAAACAACGCCATCTGTAGCGCAAACCTGTTTAAAAAATCTAGTTTTTATGCTGTACTTTAAAATCGGTAAACAAATCGGCATACTTTTACTGCCTTTTCTCCACTTTCTCTTGGAAATAAGATATTTACGTGATGCGAACACAGAAAGAAAGACAGACAGAGAGACAGGAAATGAGTTACTGTTTTATTACATATATATATAGATATGCATATAGAATTATATTCGAACTATTTATTAACTTACCAATGAATTTCGAATTTTGATTTGTTATCGCTTACGAACCTGCTCGCTTATAACGTGATATTTGCTGTGTCCCAATAAGTAGCATTTCCTTTTAAGCGATTATTTCAGTCTAGTGAAGATGTCCTAAAATCCTATAGTATTAATTTTGTAACTCATCGTAACTCCTCGTAAATTAATTTTTTGTTATTTCTGCCTTACAGTTGTGCTTTATAGTGTATGGATTACTATAAGGGGAAAATTAAGAAATTCGTTGTTTTTTGTAAAACTAAAATTGTAAGTCACAAAATTACATTTATTTAGGCAGCTTATTAAGTCAGATAAAAAATGTACTGCTTACAAAAACTCGATTTTTTTGCTGGATATTATCTTAATAGATACGAATCATTGCACTTGCAAATCTTTTAAGTACAGAATAAATATTAAAGGCTGAAAAGATAACACAAACATGTACCAGTATTTGTCTTAATTAGTTGTTCTGCACTTCTAATTTTTAGTTTCAAATATATACAGAGACTGTAGAAGATATTAAAGTATATGAGGCATAAATTTTATTCGAAGAATTTCCCTATTTGTTTTAATAAAACTATCCATTTGTACATTTCAAATGTTTGACGTTTATAAAAAAACTGCGCAGATTTTTTATCTGATTTAAACAACCTCAAAGTTGTTGATGAATATCTAAGTATTTACTTATATTATATTTAACGAGTATGCACCACAGCGCTGACATTATTTAAATACAAAAAATGTTCCATTTCTTTTAATAAAATATAAATTATTGTTCTTACTGACAATACTTGCTTTAAAATGAAACCTGCGTGATCTGTTTATAGCCATTTTCACATCCATTTCAGCAACAAGAGATTCGTTTACTATGCCAAGGATATCAAGGGAAAAAGTTTCATGTGCCAGTTTTTTTTATTGATTTTATATTCAAGATAATGAGACAAACTATGCGAGTATTTTGTTAACTTCAATGCAAAATTAAATAAATACGTTTTTAACTGTGGTATTTTTTTAAACATCAAATTTGTATTTGACTTTTGTGTATTTGAAAAAAATTAATTATTTTTTTTAGGTTAACCAAGCCATATTCAAATCAGGTAAACTCAAGGTATATCCATAACAGGTTATCTTTTTTTATTTATTTGTTCTTCAATATAATTGAACTATCAATAATTACTCATATCTTAAGTCTTAAATATAAATATACTTGTTAAGTCCAACCAGTGCTGGACAAAAAAAAAAAAAAAATGTATGTTTCACGGTTAATATAATTTTCGGGTTATCCTTCTGATGTACGGATGAGAGAAGCAGTGTCCCTCCTTCTTAGTCGAATGTAACCAGGTTGATTTAGTATGTTACGGGCCATTGGATTCGGATGTGTTTCAAGCTTCTTTAAATATCTTATGGCAAGTTTCGCTATTTCTGCTTTAACTGATCTTTATGAATGTTCGAGTTTTTTATATACCAAGGAGCAGATGTAATTATACGAAGAATCTTATTTTGGCGCCTTTGAATTTTTTCTACTTTGGTAGCTGAGGCAGAGCCCCATAATTGAATGCCATAACACCATATTGGTTTTAGAATTGACTTGTATAATAAAAGTTTGCAATCTAAAGCTAGAGTAGAATTTCTGCCAATAAGCCAGTTTAGTTGGACTGCTTTTAACTTCATTTGTGTTAACTTTGTTTTTATGTGGCGTTTGACGTCTGAAAGCTGAGGTATCGTTTGGTTGTTTATCCAAATAGGGGGGCAAGATTCTCTACGCAGTGTAAAAGTTACGTTAGTACATTTTTATTCATTAACTTTTATTCTCCATTTCTTCAACCATTTTTCTAAATTGGATATGTGGTCTTGTAAAAATCGTGATGCTACTTCGGGTCTTTCGTGAATGCTCAAAAAAGCTGTGTCATCAGCAAATGTCGATGTGTGAACTCGGTTACTAGTTGGTATATCTGAAGTATACAATAAGTATAAAATGGGCCCTAATATACTACCTTGGGGAACTCCGTCTTTTAGCTTATATATTAGGCGTTCATGCCATACCTTATCGAATGCTTGAGATAAAAAAGCGCAGAGCAGTATTTTCTCTCTTCAAATGCCTTCTTAACAACATTGACTTACCTGTGAATTTGTTCGATCGTACTATGTTTTTTCTTGAAGCCGAATGATGGTTTGGAATACATCCTTTCTCGCTTATAATAGGGTTAAGCTTAGTTATTAACATCCTCTCAAACATATTTGATAAAAGGCTTATAGGTCTATATGATTCAATTTTTGTATAATCTTTTCCTGGTTTAGAAATCATGGTAACCAAGGACACCTTCCACTCTGTGGGGAAGTACTGAAGACGTAAAATGGCATTAAAAATAAAAAGGACGATTCTGCGAGCTATACGGGGCAACTCAAATAACATCTTGTTACTAGTTTTATCAACGCCAGGGGCTTTTTTGGTGTTTAAATAAATTATTGCTTTTTCAATATCACCAAATTGAAATCTTATCGGTACTGCAGCACTAGCCTCGACAATTGGCAACTCATCTATATCAGTCGATATATTTGGGGTAAAAACCCTTTTCAAATGTCTAACAAATAAATTGCCCTTTTCGGTATCACTCCTTGCCCAGGTTATCGAACTGGGAAAAACCTCATCATATACAAGACCTCATCATATACAAGACAGGTAGCTTCACTACGAAGGAGAAATAAATTTTAAAACTTTTAATATGTATTTTTTATCAATATAAACAACAACAAAAATCATAATTTTCGCCTTAAATTTCCCTTCCGTAGAAATGCTACCTGATAAATTTGACTTGATCATGTGTATGAAAACGAAAAGTCAAAATCCATATAAAAAAATTATAAAATTTTTTTTTATATATGGAATTTGACAACTGCAAAGGAGGCGAATATTTTGGAATTCACCCGTGCAATCACCTAGTATAAATTCGCCTTAGTTTTTACTTGAATGTTAAAATACGTTGAAATCTGCCTTAATGTGTAAAGCGTTGTCGTATAAAAAACTAGTCCTTTTGAAAAATGCGTATTGTGTCAGTCGATAACTCCAAAAATACTATTCAAAATGAAAATCTACTACAATTTTCCGTACCGTGTATGCCTTTAAGATACGATAAAAACTGTCGTTGGAGTTTTTTATCACGACTGAAATAAAAACAGCAATAAAAAAAAATTAAAAACAATAAGTAAGTCATCTAACCGTATTAGTTTTCTTCAGAAGTATTTTCTAAAAATATTTTGGGTGAAAAATGAGGAGATTTGGTTAAGATTCTGTGGTACTTTTTTAATTTTTCCATCGTGTAGGCAAGTTTTTTTATATTTGAGCTACGCTAATTAGATTTGCTTTATTACAATTCATTTCCTAAACATATTCGGCTGGACCAATCGGTAGAAAAAAAACGATCAAATTCACTGTTCTATAATTTTAGTAATTCGCAAAGAAAATATTGTTTAATCTACATACATACTTCGAAATATCCGCAAAAAGATCCAATATGCTTAACACTAAATACGACATATGTATGTACATATTTACGCTCCAAGCAACTCATGGTCTATATGAGTTATTAGCAAGGTGAAGCTCTCATTTAAAGAAGTCGAAAGGTATAACAGAAAGATTCAAAAACGAAATGTGTAAAATTAAGATAAGAAAAATTTTGAATTTTTTTATATCAGTTAAGGAAATAGGAAATTGAAGAATAAACTTGAATTTAAAAAAATTAAATATAAAAATTTTTATTAAATTTGAATTTTTTCTATTACAAAATTTCTTAGTCGTTTTTTACACGGTACCTTGATTCAAATAAAGGATACTTTTTGTCCGCAAAAATATCTCATTTCGAAGGGAAAATAGAGAAAAAGTAGTTAAAGTACTCAATTTTACCGATTTAGAGGTAAAATTTATTTTTGAAAGCAGGTCATTTTAAACACTATGTAGAGAACACTAGAATTATATTAGAACTTTATATAAATTTTCGGTTTTAATCCAGGGATGAAAATATATAAAATATAACTCAATCGCTATAAAAGTAAGGCCCATTATTATATCGCTCTAACAAAATCCTAACTTTAGTTGAAGGCAAGTTATAATAATGGTCCTAAGAGTCTTAAAATTTTACTTTCAAAACAGAATCGAACGTCCACGACGTTGCGGGCATAGCAGGTAAAATTTTCAGCTCTAATCAAACCTATGGGGGACCCCTTAAACTTTTGATTAAATTTTTAATAATTATTGTTATAGCGGATATATAAGTGCATATTCTAAGTACATTTAGCATCAGACTTGATTAGTCTGCTGCTTACTTTAGTAATTTCAGACGTTTGATTGGTAATTGTAGAGCTTCACAGCCTCTCGTAATGTGTAAGATCTGTTTACGGCAGGGTTCAGAATTTTTCATTTATGAGCGTTGAAATTTCAAAATTATATGATATTTCTCATAAACGAGATTTTTATAATTATATTTTTTTTACGGTCATAAAAAAAATCCCCTGTCTACTATTATACACATGAATCGTAATAAGTAATGAATTACTCATTCTCATTAATGCTCTTTTATATGTTTGTAATTTTTTTACTTATGAACGTTTTCATTTATGTTCATTTATGAAATTTTTCATGAAATAGGATTCTCATAATTAAAATAAAAATAAACATATAAGTGATATTTTGCAATCAGGCTTAAGTTCGTTATATTCTCTATAAGTTAAAAGAATGCTAATTACAAATTAGGTGATTAATTTTAATAAATTAATTGTTTAGGCTAAAGTTCTTAATTATAAAGAGATAAAGAAAAATTAGATACCAGCAAAGCAGAATGCATTTTCTAGACAGCTACGTTCGTCATCAGTACTCTTCGTATCGATCTACCCGGTAGTTTCAATTGTTATTAATTTTCTATTTAAACAAATTTATCAAAGAAATAGAATATGAGAAATTTTAAATTTTTACATTATATTTCATATTATTAATTATAAAATAGTTCAAATAAAATTCATATAATTTCACAGAGTGGGCACGGCTTTGACATTATTAACTTCAACACTATTGTGTTAATAATCAAAAATATACATTTGTAAAATAAAAAATATCTGATTGTTGTTAATTGCTAACCAAAGGTTAGCTAATAGCAAGAGAGATATATACCATTTTCAAATAAAAGAAAACATATATAGAGAATAAAATTAAAGAAAAATGTTTACTTGGTAGTATAATATAAAAATAAAATAGAAATTACAAGTGTAAAACAATTTCAAAAAAGCTCTAGCTTCTATGAAATATAATGTAAAAATTAATTAAAATATAATGAAATATAATAAAAAAATGTGCGCACGTCAGTCTATATTAAAACTGGAGGTCGCAAGTTTCCAGAGGTATGCATAGTTCGATTTAAATAAGCAAGCCTTCTGGCAGAGGCTTTCCCACGAGCTTGTTTGCGGCCTACACTGCGAGTAGGCATAAATCTAATTTCTGACAGTGCACTACGGCGAGCCATGCCCTTGTGTCTTTCAGTCGACTGCCGATTTGATCGCTTAAATAATTTGTTTAAAAGTTTCATAATTTTTAGAATAAATTTTTTTTCAGTTGTCAAAATATATCCAGCTTTGAATTGTATTATTTTGGCAATTAAAGTAGCGGTGTCAAAATGTTTGACGTTTACTAATATCGAAACGTTAAAAGATTTTAAAAACAAATCACCATAAATATGAAAATTTTTACTTAATTCTGGTTGCTCTGCAGTTGATAAATGTACACTGTGCGACGTTGTTGTTCATTTCTGAAATGAAAAAAAATTGCATAAAATATTGAACAAGAACAAAAAATATCTCTATATTTAGCCTAGTTAAAATGAGACAAAATATTCGATATTGAATTTAAATTGCACACTTTATTTATTAGACACACAATTTGTATTGATTACATTTTTACAAAATTTCGGCCACAGGACATTGAACTTTTCTCCCAGTCTCTCGTAGTATCATTTAATGTTTTAGAAATTGTTTTTCGTTTTGTTTTAATTTTTTGTTTATAACATATAGATTTTTTTACACAAATAAAATTCTATAGAGTATATCTTGTACTATTTTATCATGGTGCTAACAACATAAATTTTAAATACCAAATAAAACAAGTTAAGGTTTTTGGAATGACATTTTTTCCGCAAGTTTCCACATAGTTTCCTTTAAGATCGAGACATTTACTACAGGTTGTTTTTAGGTTGCTTATTCCCTTCTAATAATAATAATTTCTCTAGATCCTCAAAATATCGTTTTGTTCAAATGATGGTATCTTCCTTTGAACAACATTTCGAAATAAAAATAGATGGAAAGCACTAAATCTAGAGAGTATCCTGAATGCGACATATCCAAATATTCATACAAAATATGATGTAGCCACACGGTTGAAATGCCACATTCACCTCACGCACTTTCAATCTCCGCTTATCCAATATCATTCCATGGATTGTATCGACTATTTTAAGCAAACGGAGGATCTTAAAGTTTGACGCCATTTATCCTGTTACGGCCACAGTTGAAGCCAGTAAGCAACCTTTTTACCATTGATATTTATGGTATAGAAACTACGTAGTATCTATCAATACTTCCTTGAGTTTTGGTTATGGTTTTTTATTAAAAAGTGATGCGTATTCGCACCAGAGGACGGAAAGGGTGATTAAGAAAAACTTTTATACGTATTTAACACTGTAGAAGACACACATTTGCATTTAAACGATAAAATTGCATCATACACACAACATATTCGTTGTGGATTTTAGGTCAATTAAATTATGTACTTCTTTTTGGCTCTGTAAATTTAATCACCGAACGCTTCATATTAATCAGTCCGGGTATTTGTTTAATAATAAATTAAATAAAACTAAAAGGCACAAATCAAATTATATACATTTTTGCATGTGCAGTGTAATAAAAAGGGACAAACTACATAACGCACATATAACAGCATTTTTAACAACACCACATGTGTGATGAACATAATTTTGCTTGTAAATTTTAACAAGTGTCAATATGATAAAACATTATATTTTTCAATTTCAGTTTTTGCTAGTTCTTACTTCTATACGTAAAATTCAAACGGCAAAACTTTTCAGTTTAAATTCAATTATAAAAAAAAAACAAGTAAGAGTGCCGAATCTTCTATACACTTCACCATATTGATTTTATTTATACAGACATGTACAGCATTATCCATATTGTTGACTCTTTACATAAATTAAGTCGTATGAGAAAAAACTCATTATTCATGCTTTAAAGAAATAGAAGACAGCGGCTACGCAGCTAAATGGAAACAAATTCCGTTGGCAGCAATTGCCGCCGTGTAGTCAGCTGCTTAATGATATTGAAGACGTTAGCTACATCGTAAACTCTTACATTGTTGTATTTTGCTTTTATAAAATTAAATAACTTTTTAAAAAAATAATAAATATTTCCTCAAACACTTTTTGTTTATAGATGAATTTGTAATTTTTGACATTTTCTTTTGAATAAAATAAAATTGTCGCATACAAAAATAGAAATTAACCTAAGTTGACTCCAGGCACAATGGTGGTCGTGTGTGTAGCCATGTAGCTCTGCGGGCTTTAAAATATTCGTTTACCTTTAAACGTGTGTATTTTATTTTTGACAGTTTGTAGTCGGTATCTTGATGATGTCTATGTGTTTAATGCATCTAGGTTTTAAAACAGAGATGACATCTATTTAAGAATCGAACGTATTTAAAAAAATATGTTTCTCTATATACATATATTCTTGATATTAAAAATACGTTATGTTACACTCATGTTTTTCATTTTTATAGAAATATTGATTTTTTTTAATATTTCCTAAATTGTTTGTAAAAAAAATTATTTAATTTTTCCCAAAATTTTATTCGAAAGTTTTTTGGAAAATTTGTTAAAAAAAATGTTTCCAAAATTTTTCCGTAAAAATATCTTTTTGAAAAGATTTGTAAATATTTTGTAAACATTTATATTGAGTTAGTATGGTCAGACTAAAGCAAAGCGGTCTAATATTTATTTGACAAAAAAAGCAAAAGAGGATCATTAAAGCAGAAAAAAATTAAAAAAATGTGAAAAAATATAGTTGGGCGTGGTTTTTAGCCCGCAGACAACAAAGAAATGATCTGATGTTGGAAACCATGCCTGACAGATTAGAGTTCTTAAATTTTTTGTATCTCTTCTAGTGGCTTGGCAAATGACATTACTACCCGAACACTGATAGACGAACAGACGGATAGACGGACTGACGAATAGACGGACAGGCGGATAGGTGGACAGAAGGATATCGCTAAATCAACTTAATCAACTCTATTATAAGGATACAGAATATATATACGAGTACTTTATGGGGTCGGAAATGAATATTTCAGAAATTACACACGGAATGACAAACTTATATATACCCTGTGTTGAAGTGTATAAAAATAAAGTAAAATAATGCAAAAAAAACGACTTCCGGCATCAATTCTAAAAATTTAATAGGAAGTTTTCTGTAAGAACTAGTATTCAAACAAATAAAAGATAAACAAAATGAGCCAAAATTACGTATACTATGTTTTCTTCACCTCTTTTTGTAGGGGCCATACAAGTAAGGACTATGTCAATCTGCCCAAATCAAAATATTTTATTACTAATTATACTTATTTTATTATTAATTTATTTCAAATAATTTCTTACAATATAAGGACTTTTGTACACAACATGATTTAGTTTCCTTTAGACCTGTTAATACTCGTACGAATTTATTTTTATGTATTTTTTGTTTATAATAAACAACCAAGAATTCTCGAGAAACTGAATTAAAATAAGTACCAATAAAAACAGCAGGGCGAATGTTTTTAGGGATACCGGTTCAGTAGCCTAAGCTACTGGAATATTCTCTGCCAACGGTCTTTACGAATTCCAAATATCGAAAGCCAAACATTTATCTCATTGCTACTTAGCGAATTTCTTACTGTGTGGTTTCTGTTGAGACTTGAAAAAACTCATACAAAATTTATTTTTAGTGTACATTTTTATACTAATTTATAGTCGATATTTATTGAGTTTCAGGATACATTTAAACAATTGCTTGGAGGCAAGGATACTTTGCTGCTGCACTAGTATGTAGTTCATTATGTATAGTAGCTTAAGCATTAAAGCGTGCTACACTGATACATGCTGCGCCTATCTTAAAGTTATTGGTAGAATTATTTCATGCCAATATTTGTTCTCTTGGTTTGAATGATTCATAAATCAACAGTTAACTAACATTTTATTTTTTACTGCTCTCGTTCATTTTTCATTCATTTTAATACCATATAGCTTCCGCACTGTTATTTTTAAGAGAAATTCGCCCACTAAAAGAAGAAATGCGTAGGCATAAATTTTAATAGGTTTTACATTAAACCAAATATAAATATATCTATAGCAATTACTTACTTTAAAATTACTCTATAAAAATATTTATTTTAACATTAAACGCTTAAAAAAATTATATTGAACAAAAAGCCAAGTTGTTAATGTAAATATTTATTGTTATTTGCATCATTATTGATTATTTTACAATATAGTATTTCCTTAATAAAGATAAATGTGAAAACAGTAAATAAAAACGAATAAAACAAGTTTAATTTGTAATTTTTTAAAACTCATAAAAACTTATTACCTATGACAATAAAGTAAAAATTTATAAAGAAAAAAATAGTTTCAACCATTAAGGTTTTAATTGGTTTTACTTTAAAATTTTATCAAATAATTAATATATTCAATTAGATCTTTACGACTTTTTTGTTCTGTCTTAAACATCACTGTTTTTATTTGAATCAATTAAAAAACTAATTGAGCTTTAATCTAAAACTAAATAACACTTTTATAGGTGCAAAAACTTTTTTCTGGGTAAATGCATTACATTTAAAACCCTTATAAATTAATACATCAAATATATCTGAAAATGTTGATTCAATTTATATTGGTTATGTTCCCTTTTCAACACCCTTCTGCCACTATGATTGATTATAGGGAAACGAAATGTAATTTACTGCAACCAACTTTCGTAGAGTGGCACAACCAGCCTTTAATCTTGAATTTAGTGATTTTAGACTGTCGACTGATAACTGTCGGCGTTCTTTCTCATCACTCAGTCTCTAGTAATTGATAACATTTGTTCAAGGCTCAGGTTCCCCCTGACATCCACATAAAACAAGCGTCTACCCCTGATCCTAAGTCATTTGGTAGTCAGCGCTGGACTTTCTCACGCAATGTGCGCTGCCGTCTAAGCCTTTTCCAGGCACAGTCTGCAAGTATCATATTCTTCGATATGCATCCTGGCTAGATGATATTTAAAGTTTCCATGATATGTCACCAACGCAGTTATTCAGCTCAAGATATTTTTATTATATCTGAGGAATCTACTGGTCTTCCAGCCCATGGGGTCTTTGAGCATCATTCGAGCCTGCCTATACGTAGTGGCTTCCCTCCACATATGTCAGCGCTACTCTGGGTTCTGGTTCATAAATATTCACAAAAAATCCACCTTTTGAAAGTTAGTCCGCCGATTCATTCCCAGCTGCCCTTATTTGTCCTTTAACCCATATTAATATTACCTTATTGACTGAGGCATATCTGCATTGTTCTCCATACACTCATTGGGTATAACGCTATCTTCTTCTACTCATGCGTTCCATCGGTATTTGAGCATCCCTAACCTCCCTATTAACTAGGTCCATGTCTTATGCCCGATATTAGGCTCAAAGCATCGCTCTTCATACTTAAAGCTTGTATTGCAGCTATTGACCTAATAAATAAGTCCAACGGCAGCAATCCCAACCTTGCCTCAATTGCCTGTGTTGAAGAACCACAGATGCATAAGTTATTATGGGTAAATCTAGTATTCAGCCTTTGGCAAGATTCCTCAGTTATAGCCATAAGCTCGTTTACACTGATGCATGATCCTTTTTTCTTTCCATATGTTCGTTCCAGGTAAGTTTCTTATCCTGAGCCCAGATAATTCAAGGATCCAACAACTATAATTTAAAAAGTTATTAAACTTTTTAAGATTCAATAATAATAATAATAATAATAATAATAATAATAATAATAATAATAATAATAATAATAATAATAATAATGTCTAAGTAATCCATGATATAAACCAGAACATCCCAAACACATGTTTGTTTTTTGATAGTGGGAGGGTTCGATGGTTACAGAAATGTGCGACAGTCGACATACAGAACACTTTATAGCGTGTTAAAGTTTCAACATAATAAAAATAAAAGACATGTGAATGAGAACAATGAAAGATCTCTAGATTTTCATTCAAATACTAAGGATAATAATGCAACTACAAGCGCTGTTAACAACGAACATAATATCAATAATATCAATTATATAAATAATAATACTCCGCCCAGTGTAAATAACTATGGCACATTCGTTATTAAGGTAAATTGCAACGCAAAAAATATTCCACCAGTCAATTTTATGGATATATTGTATTTGTTAAAAGTACACAAAAATTAGCTAAAAATTCATGTTAAGGAATAGCCAAATATTAGTAAATCTGTAATCTTTATATATAGTATAGATGTACTAATTTTATTAAAAATTTGTCTTTAAACTAACAACCTAACGGTTATAAGTTTTATAAAAATAAAAATTTAATGATTAAATTACAATTTTTAATTTTTTTCCCAGTAACTTAAGTTGCTTGAACGTTATACAAAACTTGGGCAAATCTATAATATTAATTTATTATTTAAACAAAAAACTATACTTAAAAATAACTAGTATATTTTCAAGCAAAAAATAAAACTTGAGAAAAAACTATTATTTTCCAAGCTAAAACTAAAACTTAAAAAATAACTATTATTTACCAAGCAAAAAAACTCGAAAAATAACTATTATTTTGTAAACAAAAAAAAAAACTCATAAATAATGTTTAAATTAAATTTTTATAATAAAACTTAAACAAATAAAATTGAATGCAAGCAAATCTAATCCTCTAGTCATTATGATTTTTTTGATTAAAATTTAAACAATTCTTCTAGTTTTTAGTTATTCAATAATTGTACGTATGTGAAATCATCCATATCATAATAAGAATACGCACTGTCCACAAGACTACACCACCCAATTCTGTTTTTACACGGTCTTTATTTACACAGTTTTGATTTAACACGGTTTGAAAATAAAAAAAAAAACATTTTTTTTTACACGATTTTATTCCATTTAGCACGATTCAAAATTATTTGGGTTTATTTTTTATTTGTAAAATTTAGACTAAAGATGCATATATGTATAAAATAACATGATTTCTTGTTTTAAAAAAAATTCTAGTTTTTCACTAATTTTAGAAGGTTTTAGATATAAGGAACCAATCACCTATTTTTGTATATGACCAATGTCTTTTTTACACGGATTTTTCTGGAACCGAACAGAATTAGGTGTATTTGAAAGGTGTTTGAGTACATATTTAGATATTTGTATTTATGTTAACATAGTATCGATGTTGCATACAGTCTAGATAAACAGTGTTTAAGAATTTATTACGTAATTTTTGTTTTAATATCACAATTATTTTTAAATATTAAAAACGTTAACTGACGAAATAGAGTTTTCCAAAACACAGTTTTCATTGAATTGACACCCACAGCATATGCTAAATGTCTTTAATTAGAGAAATCGACATCTATGGAATGGATTTTCTGAGAATCTCATGATAACTTGTGGAAATTCGTAGGATGTATAGCAAACTATTGTGAAGATGGTTTTCTCAGCTGAAGCATAACTCACTATATATATATGTATGTATATATATATATATATATAGCGCTCCTAAGGAATACTATAGGAAGGATAGTCCACACAACGAGGCAGATGTGTCTCTCAGGTAGGTTTGGACTGTGAGCCCACACGATATCACTGTATTAGGCCTAGAAAAAAAAAAAACACTTACTGAAGTACAGGGGCTGTATTGAATCTGCGGGATACTATGTAGCAATACAACGCCTCATCCAGGTTAGGCAATGGTTACTATTAAGCTCAATTAAAATCTGCAGAATACACCGGAAAATTATATCGTACCTCGACCACCGCTTCACCATGAATTTGATGACCCCTACACATGCAATGCATTGTGCCAGAACTAGGAAATTTGGTTATGGGAAGGAGGATAGATGGAGAACTTTCTCATATTGAAGTTGATAGGAAAGACATCGGCAGGGAGTTTATTCCACATACGAACCTTTCGGCCGAAAAACGAATTCTCCCTATAATGCGTAGTGCGATTCACTGGCAAATAGACCACAAATGGATGGGCCCTTGATGAGAAGCGTGTTGTACGCTAAAAAGTGTGAGTGTCGGATACAATTTCCCTGATTTCATTAGAGCACATTCCATTGTAGTAACGGTAAAACAGCGAAACACAACCCACATTGCGTCGATGCTCCAGTGAATCACTAGAGTTGGATACCCTACTGTCACCGATGAGCTTCTTCGCCACCTCCTGCACGCGGTCGAGTAGCTCCAAAATAGACTTTGGTGCGCCGGCCCATACATGTGAGTTGTATTCCATTTTAGGCCCGATATAAATAGTAAGAAGATCAGATGGGGTGAAGTATCTCCTACACCGTTTTAAGAAACCGAGGCATTTGAAAAATGTGTTTAGTCCATCGGACATCGCACTGAATTTTCATGTTAAGAACGCCAAGAGCTTCTGATTCCTTAATATCTATATCACCCATAGCTACAGATGAAGCATCATTTTCAAACGCACGTTTGAACATTGAGTTTTACTCTATTCATGCGACCCTATTCAGAAATTGTGGCAAGATCATGACTGAGCGTATCTTTCATGTTTTGTCTCTTGACTCCAATCGCCAAATGGTAATAAGGTCATTTAAAAAAGGAAAATAAAGTGTAGGAGAAAGAATGGAGCCTTGCGGTACCCCTGAATTAACCTTGAACTCACTTGATGAAATCCCATCTATAACAACTCGTATAGTGCGATCCCTGAGAAAGCTCGATATAAATCGAGAAAAGTTGTCACCAACACCAAAAGCAATAAGTTTTGACAGAAGTGCATCATGCCACACTCTATCAAATGCCTTGGAGATATATAGAGCCACCACCTTACTTTCGCCGAAGTGGTGTATGGAATAACACCATTTTTCTGAAAGAAAAGCTAGCAAGTCACCTTTAGAGCGACCCCTATGGAAACCATACTGGCGGTCGCTTGGCAAATTGTTATTCTCCAAATACCTCACAAGATGAAAGTTTATCATACTTTCCATTACTTTAGAAAGCGCGGAACAGATTGCAATTGGGAGGTAATTATCAGGGTTGTTGGCCTCACCCTTTTTAGGGATTGGCGTTACATTAGCAACCTTCCAACACATTGGAAATTTACCAGCATGATACAAAGTGCAGTAAAGGGTAGGTAATGGACATGCTAGCGTTGAATAGCACTGCTTCAAGACCAGTGCTGGAATTCCATCCGGCCCAGGAGACTTGTTAATGCTAAGATTTGCTGGACCTTCTTTATCCTTTACTCTTTTAACAAATGACCAAAAACTCTTGCTTCCCCGAGGAACAGCAAGAACTTTAGCACGAAGACGCTCCTCGTATAGAGCATTTTCACGCCTTAGTAATATGGCATACGAGGATCTCGGTCTTTTGCGCAGCAAATCAGTATCTGCATTGGTGTTACTACGCCAGGTACTAGATGCTTCCTCTCTTGATCTAATTGCGTTCTTGCAATTCTGATTAAACCAAGACTTCGTTCTGGTTTTAATCGGTATTTGCTTTAATAGAATGAATAATTTCGTGCCAAGCAATATTATGTTTTCAACCATTTTTTCCATGGCATCGACATTGCTGTCTAGAAAGCAAATGCTCATTTCATACTTTTGAGGGTGTGAAATGAGAAAAATATCGAGAGTGTTGTTTTGGTGCCCTTCAACACATGTAATATGCGTTGGTTCATTCACTAATTGCGCAAGGTGGTTGTGCGCAGCAAACTTATTGGCCTTCTGGTGTAGTATGGCTCGAATGGTGAATCCAAGATGACTTGTAAACATTGATATCACCAGCAACAACAATTTCACTATTCGGGCAACTATCAAGGATGTTCCAGTATTTGGGCTTCTATAAAGGGAACCAAAATGTAAATAGTGTGACCTGATTTTTAATTTAACCCAGAGACAGCTAAATTCAGGATCAGGCGAGCTTAAAGATTGCTGGCACTCATACACAACTTCATTACGTATGTACAATGCAAGACCCCGATGAAGATTAAATAGCGACAGAAGGTGATACCCAGGTAAGTAAAACTCCTGTGGATCAGCATTTTCAGATACCTGAGTCTCACATAAGGCGAAAACATCCGGTCGATGGAGACAAACGAGAGCATATACAGAGAAAAAGTTCGCTCTTAGCCCTCGTATGTTGCAGAAGTCGATTTTAAATTTACTCATCATATCCACAAGGAAAGAAAATTCAAATCACTGGTATGTTTTATGATGCCAAAACTAATGCAATAACTGCCGTTTTATGAGTACTTCGTGACCAGTGTTATACCTTCATCACAAAATAATCCAACAGTAGCTATCACAAAGGCACCAGCATAATAAAATTAAAAAAATTAAAATAAAAGGGAGTAAATGCAGGACAAAGGTACTAATTAGATTGCGTTAAAAAAAGAGTCATAAAATCACTGATCTCGTCATTTCTTAAGGTAAAGACCCGATGTGTCAACACTGATTTATTTTGACTGTTATTTATTTAATATGTTGTTTTGTTGTTGTTTTTAATTTTGTTTTAATTTAGCTTTAGTTGCATTATTTGCTTTTAATCTGTTGTTTTTTATTTTTAATATTTGTGTTATTATTGTTGAACTTAAGTGTGTATGTATCACTTAATATGTGTATTTTATTATTGTAATTTTATGTTCTTTTTAGTTATTTGTTTTGCAAATTGGACAATATTTTTAAATTGTTTTTTTTTCACGGTATATACTTTGATTTTCTTATTTTAGTTTTATAGTAAGTTAATTAAACTTTTGTCACTGATTTAAAAATATAAACACGGCATATGCATGTATGTATATTGACGGACAAACATAAAGTTAAAAATTAAAGAAAAAAATAAAACAATTGAAATGCGATAAAGGCGTGCGGACGATTCAAACGACAGAATACATAACTCACTAAAATTTGTCACAAGTACTATATGCCAGCTGCTAAAATAAGTGGTATAAATACGTAAGCCTACAACTGGCTTTGATTATCAAAGTAGATGTGCTCTAAATTAAAATGAGAGTTTATATATTTAATGGTTGTACTGCAACAATTCTGCATATAAAATAAATAAAAAGATTATATAAAAGAACTGTGAAAACAAGGAAAATTTCATCAAAAGTCTACAATAAAAAATGGGAACTCCGCCATAAAAATCGCACAAAAAAAATTAAATTAACAGTGTTTTTGTAAAAAAATTGGTTTACTTTATTAGTTTATTAAAAATATGTATAAAAAAATCGTTGTATGAGAATAAAGTAGTGCGTGACGATCCCTTCCAGTTAATTTTTTTTTTATTTTTTTTTTCTTTTTTTTCGTACATTTCTGGGATTAAAAAAAAATATATAAACTATGTTTTTGCTTCCATTAAACGCTTCAGTACTATCTACAAATTTTGAATTATTTTAAATGAAATCCCTTCACTAGTTTCTTTGCACTTAACGCGTCATTGTTTTTATTTTGAGTTTTTGTAAATGTTTTTCATAATGTTTTATTTATTTACTTTTGACTTCCGATCATGACAGAATTAATAAAACTAATATAGTTATCTGACAAACAACTCAAATGAAATACATATCTTTAAATAGTTTTTATATCGATACTCACGAGAGAGTAAATCAAATATGTACGGGTCAGATTAATCAGGGTAGAAATATTAAGGCGAATATTATGAATTTTTTATATGGATTTTGACAGTTAAAATTAAAATTTTTCGCCTTAAATGGATGTTGAACGATCAAACTCCATATAAAAAAAAATAAAATATTTCGTCTTAATTTTAATATAATATAACAAAAAAAAACAGTTGAATGAATAATTTAATTAATATTGAATATTTGAAATTTTTATTATTCGAACTATTTTTTTTTACATACAGATGATATTTTAAATCAAGCTTAAGTTTCATTTTAAGTTTCCCAATTTTTCTTTAATAATATCACCTAATTTTTAATTTAATTTAGTCTTTCTTAGAGAGAATAAAAAACTTAAATAAAGAAACTTAAGCTTAATGAATAATATATATAATAATTTTTTTTTTATTAAGTAGAAAGAATTTTTGTATCGTGGGAAGGCATAAATTACACAAACAACAGTGCTATAGTTATTTGACTGTATTACAATATAACGCTTCATATCTGAATCATTTGTTATTCTACTACTACATAAAAAGTTTTTGTGAAAAGCACTTTAATATAAAAATTTTTAAAATTTTAGTTCTCAAATTTCTAATTTATTTTTCATATTAGCATAATTTTTGCACACAATAAAATAATAAAAAAAAAACATTTACCACGTATACAATACCTAAATTATATACATACTTAATAGCAACAAAAATATTCAAACTATGTCATTAAAACAAAACTATTGGACAGCAAACTAACAAAATAGAATAACTTAGCATCACGTAACGCTTGTGTTTTAATAAATTTTAAAAAATTTCTACTGTTATAAAATTGGATTAAGTTTTAATTTTAAAATGACAACAATAGCGATATTATTGTTCAAATGCAACATTTATGTTTATTGATGCATGAATTGACTAAATTAAATTTACCAAAACTAACGCGAATTTGAATGTTGTAATTCTAAAAAGTTTTTCAAAATAATGGAAAAATCATATCATATTTATGAAGTTTTAATAATTTTAAAATTATGTTAATAAAGGAAATTTTTTTCCAAACATAAAAATAATAACAGAAGATTTATTTACTGAATTTATAGAACTAATAGGATAAAGAATTTAAAGGAAATATACATAAAAAATGTTTAAACTAGTATATCACTGTTTACTGCAAATAAAAATTTTATATTTAAATTAGTATTAAATGGAAGCTTATCAAATCCCCTTTTAAAATGGGCTTTTACTGAATTCTCTAGGACTAATAAAACTTAAATTAGAATATATTTCAGCCTCAGGCCCAAATGCAAAAAAGCGATATTTTTCTATTTTTATTAATTTATAGATAAACAGATAGAATTTTTAAAATTATATTTCAGCCATTCCTTTATAACAGTCTCCTCAAGGAAAAAAATTAAATACTTTTAAAACTATTATGAGTGTCATATTTGTTTTATAAAACACCTCAGTTTGCCAATATTATTGAGTTCATTAGGAAAAAAAATAAATCATAAAAACATTCTTATCAGATTGAAGTTAATTGTTGATCAACTAGGTTTGTAAGTAAGTAATCACCTGTTTTTAACAGTTTTTAAAATACAAATTTTAAACAAATTTATTTTCATTTATTGGAAACATTTATATTTGAATTAATTATCAGTATCATTTATTTCCTAACAATTTAAAAAACATGTACTTGCAGTATCTTTTAACTTATTGGCTTTCAAATATTTGTGAATGTTAAAACATAAAAACCTAATGTAAATAATTATTAATTATTATTAATGCCTAATGGTCGAATATTTGATATGAGCTATGTAAAAAATTTCCGAATATGATTTCCTTTTTATAAAATTAAAATGGTAGACTCCCTTGGATTGAAAAAGGCGAACGGTGAGCATCTACCCATATAGACAAATAAAGAAGTAGTCATTTTGAAAGCTACGTTGTTTTGACATCGAATCAAGTAAAACTACTGGATGGATTTTAGCAACATTTTGTGAGGAGGAACCTTAGTATCCTGATTCAAATAAAGGATTCGTTTGTACGAAAAAATATGTTATTTCCAAGTTAAAGTGGAGACAAAGCAGTGCATTTTATGCAATTTTACCGATATGCATACTTTGAGGCGGCATATTTTAGTAGGAATGAGACCCTTTATATAACGTAAATACATAAACAATAACTGAAGCATTAAAAAAAGTAGAAGTCTTTGGTGTTGATTGCTTTTAACGCAAAATCGAACAAAATGTTGTAAGGACGATGATGAAGTCGCGGGCACTGCTAGTTGTAAATAAAAATAAATAAATATATATAAAAAACCGTAAAAGACCAGTAAAAAGTCAGTTTGTAGGATATGTCGTGTTTGTTTTTTAAATTTCTATTATGTTGTGTTTCTATTTGTTTATGTGCGTACAAAAACAAGACCTGTTAACTATCTATGAAATACTTTGTAATCATATTAAGCACTTTATTTATGATATTATAATGTGAAGTTTAATATTTTCGGTGATATTTCCTAAAAAAACAAACTTAAGAATAAAATCAAAAATGAGTTGTAATAATTGCCGTTGGGTGGTGGGTCACAAAATTATTAATTTTTTCTTGAATATTAAATGTGTCTTGTCGTTTAGTGTATTGTAAAATAAAAATCAGTTCTTCTTAAAGAAATAAACTCCAAACACCATGTTTTCTTTTATCAGGCGCAGATCCAGGACAAGGCTTTTCAATTATTTTACTAAATATTTTGATTTTGGTAGAAGAAATTTCCATTTTTCATTTCCCCTAGATCTGCTTTTAAATATTATTGGTTGCAACTCATTTTTGATTTCATTCATTGAATTTCAATTCATTTGAATGAATTCAAAATCAATTCATCTGAATTATAAAGAGAATTGCAATTCACTTTAAAAAATTCATTTGTATTGGAAATGAATTGCAATTAATTTTACAGATTCATTTGAATTG